>PVJL010013149.1:0-33580 GCA_004026885.1 Lyroderma lyra | reverse complement strand
CCACTGCCCCCGCCCACCGCCCCCGGCCCGCCCACCGCCCTCTGCTTCCTGGAAGGATGCCTGTCCCCAGCAGCCGCTCCAGGTGACGCCTCCCTCCCGAGGACGAGCCGCGTGGGCCTTTGGCCGTCAGTGATGAAGAGAACACGCGCTCACTTGCGAGAACGCTACGCACGCAGAAAAGCACCGGGAAGAAAATGAAAACGACCCATGGCCCCGCCGTGAAGAGGTGGTCGCTCCGTACGGTGGTGCGTTTCCTTCCAGTCATTTTCCTAACCGGGTCTCTCGGCTGTCCCTGGGGAGGGCCCTGCTGCTCCCTCCAGCCACCTTATGATGCCAAGGGCATGGAGGATGCTCCTCAGCCCTACAGCTGCAGCCAGCCAGGTGGACCCCACAGGTTCCCCCGGCTGCCCTCAGCCATGGTCCCAGTCCACACTTCCTGAGGGACCAGGGAATTGTCCTTTCCCCCAAATTCTTCTGCACGTTGCCACCTGTCTTTGGGAAAACAGTCCCACGCGGTTCAGCCCACGTCGCCCCTCCGTAAATCCCTCCCTGGGGGCCTTGCCAGTTACTCAGGCAAATGACACAGAAACGGGGGGGCAAGACATCCCTAGCTCCATGGTCAGTCTCAGCGTAAGCTTAGAATCAAGCTGTGCATGTGTGCACGTGTACATGTATGTGCGTGTACGTGTTACATTAGCGTGACTCTATGACAGGCACCATTTTATGTCACCTGCTGGTTTATGTTAGTTAAGATGATATTACGAAGTTTCATCCATGTGGAGTTTGGGGGCATAGCCGTTAATTGCTGCGTGTGTCCCAGTGCGTTGGGACACCAGGGTTCATTTCCCCTTCCTGGGCCTGTGGGTACTTTGCACGTCTTTCCATATCAGATAATCCTACAAGGAATGTCTTTCCATGTCGACCGTTGCCTTAGGGTGAGATTACTGGGACGGAACGCATTTCAATTTTAAGCCGTAACTCTGATTATAGAATAAAATGCTTAAGCACGATGGGGAATTGCCAAACAAAAGTGCAGCTGTTCTCTGGGGTGGGGACAGTGGCCCTGGCGTCCCAGGGACAGGTAGCAGTCTACTGCACTCACCCACGGATATATGTACACATGCACTCACACACGTGCGTGCACACACACCCTTCTGAGTGGGGGAAACAGATTTTATGGAGCTGTGGTTAGGGGTGGCAGCCCCCAACAATGCTGGGCACCGACTGATCCTGGGAGAAGCCCTTCCTTTGGGGTATTTTGGGGAGTCACCGGCACACAGCCGACCACCAGCCTGATGTGCACTGAATCCTGGACTCGGCCCAGGACGCATTCGATGGCTAGAAACGTCACTGCACTCACGGCCAGCTTGTAGGCAAGAAGGTGCACATTCCTCCCAGAAATTCAGGGAGAGCCTTTGCCCCCATGAAACACACACAAAGCCCAAAGCCACGGAGCCCCTGGACCACGTTCACGTCACCGGCGCCCGCGTCTGCGTCTGCAGTGAGGTCTGTGGGAGTAGCGCGGGCCCTCCGACCCTGGAAGCCCGGCCTCTACGCCCCAGAGGACCCAACGAGGAATGCTTGTGTAACACGGACGAGCAGCACGTGGTCCCAGGGCCCCGCTTCGGCTCGTATACGTGCTCGCTCGCTGAACGCACGAGGTCACACGACTTGGGGACTGGTTCGTTTCCCTCCATCAGTATTCACGAGCATGGAGTCTGCATGAGGCGCCGTGCCAAGCCCCGGGGATGCAGGCGAGAGGGACTAGCATGCTGCCTGCCCCACCGGTACCTGGGCACTTCATCGAAGGCGGGGTTAGGACCTGCCTGGGTCCCAAGTGTGATGACGGTGCCTGTTGGTATTGATAATGAAGTTCTGCAGAAGGGGCGGTGGAAGCCGTCTCACTTTCTGACGTTCCATCTCACGTCCGCCGTTCCTCTCACAGTGAACTCTCTGCCCCTGACCTTGCCCTCGCGCTGCCATCCTGTCTCCTGTTTTCCTCCAGCCTGAAACGCCAGCCTGCACCTTCTGTCCCGACGGCCGTCACACAGCCGGCCCCTAAAGGCCTTCCTGCAGCACTTGGCCAGGGGCCTTGGGGTGACACTAGGCACAAATAACCTCTCTCCGCCTCGTGCCCCCGCCGAGACGACCCTTACTCCGTCAGTACAGGGAGACGGTGATCTTACATGTGTCCTTCCAGCTCCTTCCCCAGACGTGAGCTGAGGACGGGGACGTGTAGCCCTTATGCCCGGTGCCTGTTGGGTGAATGAGTTAATGAATGGATGAATAAAGGCGAATCACATGCATACACACTGATGCCACAAAGAAAGGCTCTCCCGCGCTGTTATTCATAGAAACTGGGTTTCCATTTGTCTCTTGAGTAGGACCCCTGTCCAGCCTCAGGAGCAGGACCATCAGGACCCAAGATGACTGGCTACAGAGATGTAACCCGTGTCCGTGAAGCTGAGAAAGACCAGTGGCCTAAGCAGGCTGGGATTCCTAACTCCGGCCTCGCCGCGCCGTCTGTAGACAATTGGATCCAGAAACATCGGGCCACAAAGCATGAGGCCACAAAGCAACCATGAAATGAACTTACTAAACGTGACGCACGTATTATGTGGACACTGTACCACTGGGGACAGTGGTTGAACTCGCCCCCTCCCCCGCCATAGCCTACGGCGTCTCCACAGCCCCCACAGCTATCTCCTCTGTGCTCCTGTGACCTTGTGGGCTGGCCCTGCTGGGCATGGAGGCACAGAATCCTGCCTTGACAGCAGTTTCCTGCAGGAACTCCATTCACATCAAGTGTTTCGTGATTTTTGTTTAACCTGCAGTGAAGATTTTGTTTGTCAAAGAAACAGTCACATCGCACCCCACAAATGGACTCGTGCCATCTCATTGTTTTGACGCTGCTCACCTCCCCGCTTTCCTTCTGGTACAGCCAAGACCCTCACCTGGTTCTGTCCCCGTCGTGTAGCCTGTGCTCAGTCCCTTTAAGGTATTAGCTCCCACCCCCAACCCCCATCAATGCATGGTCAGAGCTCGGGCACAAATGCCGAGCTCGGTCTCATTGCAGACTGACTTTCTTCATCCCACCTCGTCAGGTCCACAGTAGAGTCTAACTGTCCCCTCCCTGCCCCGCTCAGGTCACAAGACTCTTTAGAAATTGGTATGAATACCAAGAGGATGACCGCTGGAGAACAACTACCATTTCGTGTGGCTACGTGGTGGCAACATGGGTGAAAGGGTGTCTGAACAGCCATGAGCCTTGGAAGTCAGAGACAGTGACCTCTGGCCACACTGACAGCTCTTTTTCCTGGACACAGGTGTTTACACAGCACAGGGGAACGAGCCCGGGACCTCCCTGTTGTCTCCCCAGGGAGCGCTGGGTCAGTCCAGAGCAGAGGTTACCTTCCAGGCTCGGCTGGGGGTGGGTGGAGGAGCAGCTGTGCCATCGGCTCCTACGTGAACTCCAAGGTCCTTGATTTTGGAGTTCCCCGCCAGTGACGCGAACCCCTGTACATGCCCAGTCCATCCAGACCTCACCACATCGCCCTGGGGGGTGTGGCTGGGGATTGGGGTGCTGACACTAAGATGGCTGTGTCAGTAGTTCCAAGTCTGTCTCTGGTCCAGAAACCTCGTGTTTCCTATCAGCACAAATAAATGAGTTGAAACATAAAATCGCACGACATGGAATGACAATATCCACGCCCCCTGCCCCCACTGAACAGAGGATGACTCCGTTTGAACTGCATTATTCCCTAGAGAAACATTCTAGAACAGGGCCGAGGAGCGTGTGGAGAGATCATTAAGATCTCCGTGAATATATTCCATGGCGACGTGCCATGTGTTTCCTCAAATCTAAGATACTAATAACTATTAGATAAACCGTTGTCTCATGTACCCTAAGAAAAAAGGACTGAGCTGCCAATTAAACTATGTCACAGTGCCCTCTCGTACTTCAGAACTTTTATTTTATTGAAACAACGCTTTTCGGTTTCCTTGGATACCGATCTTAGGAGGAACACAGCTGGGATAAGGCGTTCCTAGGCTTTTCTTTCACATTTAGAGTCTAGCACTTACGGGTTTCTTCCCAATTCAGTGTCATTGATGTTGTTGGCACAGAGGTTTTTTGTTTGTTTGTGCGTTTTTGTTTTGAATGCGTAGTTATTTTTTTCCATTCTGTAGGTTTTAATGCTGGAACTTTCTCGATCTGACCAGAAGAATCAATGGCAGGCTTTCAGGCAACAAGCGGGACTCAAGTCCTTTTGCAAACAGCCTTCTAGTGGGTTGTCGGCTGAAAGGGGGTCACCGTGGTCCAAACGGTCCACCAGAAATACACACCACGGTGCCTCACAACAGGCGGCCGATGGCGAAGACATCTTAACTGCTGCTGGGCCACTAGAGATGGAGGAAGCCAGCCCCTGGGGCATGCACCCCAACTTCAAATACACTGGAATGTGGAAAAGCCTGGGTATCTTTGGATCGGGTAAATATGGCGGAGGAGCTCACCCTGTTGACCTGAAAAAGGACGGGAAGGGAGAAGAAACAGTAGTAGCAGTGAGCTAAAATTATTCTTCTAACAATTTGGAAAAAACGTCTAATAAGCACCACTGTTATCACAATGGAAATTTTTAAGGTGACTTAAAAAGCCAGTCTCTGAATTTTCCTTACTGTCACAATTCCCAATAGATGACTGATCCCCAAAAGGACTTTGACATACGAGAGCTATACGGGCTGGAGAGCAGAGCAGGACACAGGCCAGCCAGAGACTTTGGGTGCTGGATGTGAGACACAACACCGACAGGAAGAGGCTGAGGGCAGCCCAGCCAATGGGCCTGTACACCTGTGACAGGGACGCTGCCTGGTCAGTAAGTGGTCAGGATGCTCCTCGGAGGCAGAGGGGGAGGGGCCAACATGAGCAAGCTGGTGGCCAGTCAGCGGGGGACAGATGTGCCGAGCTCAGCGAGGACTCCGGGGTCCTCACCCCAAGCGGGCTCAGTGCTGGCTTCAAGCCAGGCCTGAGGCAGATGGGAGGATGCCCCAGGGAACAGAGCCTGTGCCTACACAGGGCAGAGCAGTGTTCCTGGGGGGCCCAGCCCTCCCCTTCCGGGCCCAGAACCTGGACAGGAAATCCCACGTCTGACTGCTCGCCAGTCTACCTCCAGGACCCTCCCAGGGACTGGCACTGAGCAGGGGGAGCTGCTGACTTCACCACGTACTCACGGGGAGCCCAGTGAGGACCCAGCAGTGGTTGACTCACCAGGAATCCAGGAATGAATTGAACGGCAGGGTCCCCCATGAGGAGGCTTACGTTCTAACAGAGGCCACCAGCAGGCAAACACGTCCCAGTCGGGGCGGGGAGATGAATACCAGAAAGTCCGGGGAAGCAGGGAGGGGGTAGAGAATTTAGGGGAACAGGGAGCGTGGCTGCTGACTGAACAAAACAGGCAGACAGGGTGCTCATGCTAGTGCTGGGGAGCTAACCTCCACCTTCATCAAAATCCACATCGCCAGCATCCGGGGTACCTGAGGCTGAAGCTTTGAGCATCTGCACACGTCCAACAGCAGTGACCGCAGAGCCCTGTCGTGGGCAAACACAGGCCTCCCTGGGTTGGAATGGAAAGACCCCCAGATGCACAAAAAGATGGAGTTCAAGAGGAGGGCACCGCTCTGAGCCACTGGAGGAAATGTCCCCTGAGAAATGGATTGGCTCCAACGAGCAGGGCCGAACTCTCTCCAAAGTGTTGGTTTTCATACACAATTTCACTGCCAACGTGACCAGAGAGACAAGACCGTTCTGGAAAGAGAACATCATCCAGAGGTCAGTGAAAATTGTTTTTGGTGGAAAAGCTATTACCAAATTTTAAAACACAATAAATTTTAAAACACAAAAAAGAGTTTAATAAGGTGTCCAGTTCGCAAAGTAAATCTACAAAAATCGATAGCTCTGGTTTACGCCAATAACAGCCCGGCAGGAAAATGTAATGGGAGGAAAAAATCTCACACACAATCATAACAATAAAGATGAAATACCCAGGAACCGCTCTCGTGAGGTATGTGGATGCTGTAGGTGTACGCTTTCAAATGTACGTGCAGAGAGAGGACACCTCCTGCTCCCTCAAGGGGCCGATGCTGGAGTGCAGCTGCCACTATGCTCATACTTCCGATAAGTCGCTCTGGTGTCCACAGTCCCCTCTGTTGTAAACTCGATGATGGCAGTGACTCTGTTTCAGTCCCGGCTGTGTTCTGACACACATCCAAGTCCCAGGCCCATAGCAAGTACTCCTGGGCTCATGGATGAAGCTGGACGTGTTCTGACCACAAACCTAAGTTGCTTTAAAGGACCCGCAGCGGATCCAAGACTGAGCCCTAGAATCCACAAGAAGGATTCCAAACCACAGTGGTTCCAAGGCTTGGGAATTTAATGCTCCCCAGATGGTAGGTACTCCTGGAGCGTGGACGACAGAGGTACCTATCAACTCTTATGTATCGCCCCGCCCTTAGATAACAGTGGCAAAGGATACTGCCCAGAAAAATGACCGTTCTAGTGAAGCAGTGACAGCCAGAAGACCCCCTTCCTCTGGCTTCTCAGCAGTGCTGGGGGCCAGGGAGGCTCCTTGGATGTCCGAGAGACGTCCTTGGAGAAGAGGAGACGCCTCCAGACCTCAGCGTTCGCTACACTGACAATGGCACTGGGAGGGAATGCTTGTTCCAAACCCGATCAAACCCGATGACTGCAGCCCCTCTGTCCTCCCGGAGGGGGGGCACCGTGGGCATAACCCCCGCAGACGTGGAACTAGATCTCTCCACCGTCTCCCCTCCTCTTGAAGACACTGGTGAGCAAGAGAGAAGGAGCGACTCTTGAAAGCCCCATTCGTTAGCAGAGGACGATCGTGGGTCTCGGCCCGCACAGAGGGGCCCAGCGCCTAGTTCTGGGGGTGACAGACAGACAGCGCCACCCGGCATGCTCCGCGGAGAACGTGCGCTGCGTGCGCAGGGAGGAGGAGGAGGACGTGGGCAAGGCGAGAGCACACAGGTGGGAGGAGCTGGAGCCCGAGGTGCGGCGGGCGGTCCGGGATTCCTGGGTTCCCAGAAGGCCTTGCGCTCCGTTACACCAGGCGCAGGAGGCGGAGTCGCAGACGCCCGGGGGCGGGGCGGGGGCGGGGCTGAGGGCGGGGACCGAGCTGGGGCTGGTGGGGGCAGAGCTCGGGGGCAGGGCAGAGATCAGGGCGGGGCGGGGCGGAGCTCGGGGCAGGGGCGGGGCTCGGACGGGGGGCGGGGCTCGGGCGGGGGTGGGGGCGGAGGCGGGAAGCAGCCGCCGAGGGACGCTCCGGGGAGGCTCAGGGTTTTGCCCAGTCAGACACAAGTGCGGAAACCACGGGGCGCCGGTCGGTGGCGGGGGACGGGCTCCAGGTGACAATGGATTACTTTGAGACTGCAGGGAAGTTCCACGAAAGCTCAGCTGATCCGAAGCCACCCACGCAGCAGGTCCGCTGGCCGGGCGGACGGCGACAGACATTCTTGCCCCACACTGTGCGGGGCGGGCCACCCTCAGCTTCAGGCCAGCGGGACGTTCCCGAGGGCCCGATGACTCCACAACCTGGAGCTTGTCCGTAAGTTACCGGGAGACGCGCGGGAGTGGAGATGCCGCGGCCGAGGTCGGCCGAAGGAATCTGGGGGTTCTGGAAGCAATCACTCGGCCCAATATAAGGGGGGCGTTCGTGGCGGTTCGAGAAGCCTCTACGTGAAAGTGCCTCCCTGTCCACAGTGACCGCCCGCGCCTCTCACTGCGGAGGGCGGTTAGACCCCTGCACACGGGGCTTTGCGGAGATGGGTGGGGCTCAGCGTTCATGGGGAAAGGACGCGTGGGGCTTCCCTGGGACTCCACCCTAGCTCCCCAGACATCCCAGAACGAACGCCAAACCCCAGTGCCCACCGTGGGCCGTGGAGCGCATCCCTGGGGACGAGGCAGCTCCTGGCAGTGTAGTGATGGAACACTCTGGGGATCATTCCTAGAATAAGGACGGAGGTCCGTAAGCGAACTTGGGGACAGACAGACAAAGGTCCTTATCAAGTGGGCTCTACCTGAGGAGAGAGGTTTCCAGATCCTCTTCTTTCCAGAGTGACTGACTTGATGTCATAGAATTGGGAACACAAGGGTGCTCCCCAGTGCTGAGTAACCCCTAGTGTTCTCAGATGTGCCTAAGGGACACTTGTGCTGAGAGCTGGTGGGATTGGGGACACGGCTGCAGAACCCGAAAGCCCAGGGGTCACAAACTGGCCACCAGGAAGGTCTTTCCTCACCTCTGCTGCAGCAAGGGCGACGGGAGGTGACGTCAGAATCAGTGACCTCAGCCTGTGTCAACAGCGGTCACAGCAAGAGAGCGCTGGCATCTGCCATCATGCTGGGACCGTGGGGCCTGGGAGGAGACACAGGCCAGATCCCATCATGCAGAGACCGTGGGGCCAGGAGCAGCAAACCTGGAGTCTCAGGTTTCAGAGAGCGGTGGTCATGATCATGGTCATGGGTGACGTGAGAGTACCCTTAGCTCAGGCCTAAAGAAGAAATGGACTCTTGCAAAGGGGTTCCAAAGTGTCACCGAGGACTCCCATGAAAACCTGTTGCTTTGACCTTTCTTACGTGACTAACGCCCTTGGCCTTGTTTTGCCTGTCCCCGTGACGGGCCCCCTGCTTTGCAAACTGGGTTCGCTGACATTTGAGCTTCCTAAAATGTCCAAGCCGCTTGCTTCGGGGCAAAACCAGGCGCTCACATGCTCCAAGGCCGGGAAGCACTGAGGATTTGGAAGTTCCCGAGAGCAGACTGAGTACCCACATTTAGAATTTTCTGGACTCTTGGATCCAGTAGTACAGGAAAAGGGGGTTCATGTGGCGAAGCGTCACATAGTGGTTACATAGGAGTACTGACTTAAACTTTACTGGATTGAGTTAAACAGGACTGCGTTAAAAGGTTCCAAAAGGAAAGATGTGAATAACATAGTTTGCCCTCATTGCCCCAACTACTGTGCACAAAGTGACACGTTTATTTCTATTTTTATAAGCGTTAGAAGCCACAGTTCTCAAGCACAAAACAGCCGAGTTTAGGGAGGCGTTAACTGAGCACGTAAACGCGTCACAAAGCACTTCATCCCTGGGCTGAAAGCTGTCACTGCTCGGGAGGGCGCTGGGACTGGGACAGTGAAACACCCCTTTTCCCTGGAACCCCCCGATCAGAGCTGTCGTGCTGAAGTTGGCTACGTTTCTCTCTCAACATGGGCAGTAACGGAGCACAGGCGGGCACTGTCACTTCCGGTGGAAACCCTCTTTATTTCTGTAAGCCTCACCGCATGCGACGGGGGGCAGGGGGTTTGGAGGAGAGCGTTGTGCACCCCGAAATGGAGGACCCTGACAAACCGGCCACACGCCCAGCCTCATCTCGTTGGCCTTTGTAAAAGATGAGTATAGACAAGCTGAGGTTTGTGGAAGGACAAAGCCAAGTCTCAGTAACATAAGTGGGAAGGAACAATTGGCAGCTCACAAACCTGTAGGACCGTGAGGCCAGGAGCAGTCCCACTGCCTTCGGGTGGCGCTCTCGCGCTCTCTCTGTCACACCCCATCCTCCCTCTGACGTGGCCGCACTCCCTCCACTCGGCAGCCCTGGGAGCCCCACTCCACACCTCAGAGCACCCCATCCTGCGGAAGCCTGGCGGCCTCACCGCCTCCTCACCAGGGAAGGCCACTAACTGGGCTGCTGACGCCACACACCCAGCATGGGGCCGATCACCAAGGCCAAGTGTGTGGGGACTCAACTGGCTGCCCCAGCAGCACCTCACAGTGGGAGGAGGAGGGGGACAAGGGGGTGATCTTCTGAGGAGACTAAGCATCGGTCTGCGACGTCGGCCAAGTCCCACGTGGCCTTCCTCCTTCCTTCCAGGAGCTCAGACCCAGAAGGAGGCGAGATGGTTCGCGCCCACAGGGTGGCCGCCGGCCCCGGAGATGTGCCAGCGGATGTGCTGCAAGGGCGATGTCCACACTGCCTCCTGGAGACACTGCAGGACATGAATGTGGACTGTCTCTGCCGTCGTGGGCTCTGTTGGTCCCATGTCGAAATGGTCATCGTTTGGCTACTGGGTTCAGTAAGATACATTACCGAAATTACTGTCCCGTTTGTGTTTGTGTTGCACGTGATTAGTAGTTAAAAGTACGGGAGCGGCTTGGGTCCGGGTCAGCTGGGGCGGCGCCGCCGCGATCGAGGGTCGTGAAGGCCACTGCTCCGTGTCATCATCACCCGGGGCCACGCAGGGCTCCCCGGTGCCCCACACACGGGAGGGAGCTGCCTTTCCCTGGTGCCCTGCTGTGTTTGCTTTGGTGACGTGACTGGTTTTCTGGAAGCTGGCGAGAGTCTTTGCTTTGGTGTCTGCAGGCTGTGCCCTGACGGGTGACATCAGAGACCAGCAGCCACCTCTTTGGGGAGGCACAAAGCGCTCAGCGAGGCATCTGGGTCTGGGTTCCAAAGCCACGTCTAATTCCTCCAGCCAGCAGGGCTTTGCCGGAACGCAGGTTGAGCAGGCTGCAGCGTGATTCAGGGGACATGTGTGTTTTCGGTGTCACTGTGTCACAAAGGTGTCAGATGGTAAGTGAAGCTCCTGCAGACTCTCGGTGCGCCAGTCTTCTAATGATTCTGAACTGTTTTTCGCTAGGATACTGGTCCATTTCCTACGCGCCACCCATTTTCTCTGAGAGAAGTGAATTTAAGGTGGTGCCGGGAGTGGAAGTCTGCGTTAGGAAATTTATTGCCTTCCATTCGGAAAGCTTTAGAAGGGAAACAAATTTAGATGACACAGCACTGCTGTTCTGCACCCAGACAGCTCACAGGAGTTTGCATATATTACCAAGTCCCCTCCCAGCATGCCAGGAGGGGGGATGGTGGGTCTCTGCCTTCGGGCTGACAGCAGGAGGACTCAGAGATGTCTATTTTAGTCAAAGCCTGGCCCTAAAAGCCTGTGACCTAAAAGAAGCCCTCCACCTCTCCTGCCTGCTGGCTTCTGTCTCGGTTGCATAATAAAGTGTTCAAGGGCACTTCAGAAAGTGTTTCCAAATGCAGACCTCAGCGTGCTCTGCTCACACCCCTCCAAGGGCTGCCCCTCTGCTGAAAATAAAGTACAAAGCGTGCCGTGGCCTCCGAGGCCCTGCAGAATCTGACCGGGGGCTGTGCTCTTCACCCTCACACTCGTCGTCCACACGGGCTTCCTGTCCCTCGTGGAGATGGGGCTGCTCCTGCCTCTGGGCCTTCGCCTCGGTGATGCTCAGTGACCCACGCCCCCTCTCCTCCTGGCCTCCTCGAAGGCGCCTCCCCAGATCAAGCCCTCTTAATTAGTACGACATCACCCCACTTCCAGCCAGACTCTCCTCCATTAGCTTATCCTATTTCCTTGTCGGGCACATAGCTTTCTAGAAGAAATCATCGTTCATCTGCTTCGCAACTTCTTGTACACTTTCCCCTCTAGGTGCTCTGAGGGCAGTGGTCCTGCTGGATATGGTTCTCTCTAGATTCCCAGTGTCCCCAACAATGCACACTAGGGTCCCAGGGTCCCCAACAATGCACACCAGGGCAACGAGTGACATTCACACACACGCGCGGAAGAAGAGGACGGAGATACAGCTTCGGTGTCTGAAGGAATGTTAGGGAGCTGCCATAGGTTGAATGGTGTTTCCTCCCCGTCCCCAAATTCACGTGTTGGAATTCGAACCTCAGGGCCTCCGAGTGCGACCTCACTTGCAAATAGTGTCCTTGCAGATGTGATTAGTGAGGAGGTCATGCTGGAGTCAGGTGGGCCTTAGTCCAGCAGTACAGCCAGTGTCCCTATAAGAAGGGGACATGTGGACACAGATATGCACAGGAGGAATGTCACATGATGATAAAGCGGAAATGGGGTGATGGTTCTACAAGCCAAGGGATGCCAAGGGTCTTCCCTCCACCCGAAGCCAGGCAAGAGGAACAGTGTCTCCCCCACAGCCTCAGAAGGAACTAACCCTGCTGGCAACCTTGACCGTGGACTTCTAGCTTCCAGAATTGGGAGACAACAAGAGTCGTTTGAGCTATGTTGTTTGTGGTTAATCAGTGATGGCAACTAATGTCGTCGTTCTAACGAGATTCAGGTCCGAGGTCCGAACGCTCTATTACGGTGCGTGGGCACGTGCCAAGCCTTTCTCTTTACCCTGTGCCCACAGTTTGCAGCTAGAAAAAATCACCGAAAGCAGCCGAGCAGGCAGTAGGCGACAGGACGGCATTGCTGAGAGTTTTACCCTACAACTGTCTTCCATCGCGACAAGCCACCACGGCCATCTCCTTCACCAGCCCTGTGATGTCACCAGCCCTAGCTGGGTCCCAGCTCTGTGTGTGGGAACGTCCTGAAGATGCTGTGGTATGTGATAGGTGTGCAACGAACGTCAGCTCACTTCCCTCCTCTGCCCGCAGCAAAACGAACCCATTCCCAGAGCAGGTCTCGTGTTGCCGGTTTCTGTGGGCTACTATGTTCATTTATTCAAACATTCATTCATCAAACATCCACTGAAGTTCACTATGTGCTAAGCTCTGTGCAGGATCATAAGAGTGTAAAGACAGACAGACCGTCCACGCTACACTGAAGATCTTGAATCCTTCACAAATGCAAAGTAAATAATGGAGGCAATTAAGTGACATGCTAGGAGTGCCGTGACAAATGCAGTTGGGTCAGGGGACAGACAGAGGAGTGCTTCCAGCCTGGAAAGAGTAGCTTAGAGCACACCAGCCCCCTCCCGAGAAGTAGAACAGCAATGTGACCTACCCAGGAACCCGCCCAGTCAGGGCCAGGGCCCCCCAGAGCAGGGGGCTCGTTGAAGGGGCCTGGCATTTCATGCTCCGTTCCTCCAAGCCATTCATGGGCTCTGAAGTGGAAAGATAGGAAGGCTGAGAAGCTGACCTGAACGTGGCGAGAGGGAGAGAGAGATGGGGGGGAGGGCCCTGGAGAACCCCCCCCCCCAGTATGGTATTTCCCAGAGCGTGTCCTGGGAGCTCCGGAACCCTCTCGGGAGGTCAGACTATTTTCAAGCAATACTAAGATGTTATTTGCCTTTGTTGCTGGGCTGACATTTGCCCCTTTGATGCAAAAGTGATGATGGTGGATACCTTACACAAATCAAGCCTGGGACACCGAAGTCACTAACTGTCCTTTTACCCTCTGCTCTCAGGCGTGTGCAGAAAACAAACACACGAAGCTAATGTCACCTTTGATGTCCTTGGAAAAGCTGTCAAACTGACCTTATCGGATCTCGACTCTTGATTTCAATGTTCCGTACGCAAAATGGGGAGGAAGCACGCGCCAAGCTCTCCCGTGAATGTACAGGCAGACCCCGTTTTGTCGCACTCCACTCTCCAGCGCTTTGCACACGTTGCCTTTCTTACAAACTGAAGGTTCGTGGCAGCCCTGCATGCAGCAAGTTTGCACAGCGCTGCATTTCCAACAGGCTCAGACGATGATTAGCCTTTTGGAGCAACAAAGGACTTGTTAATTAAGTTATATGCATTGCTTTTTTTTTTTTTTTTTAGACATAATGCTATTGCTGTTGTAGCACTTAATAAGTTACAGTGTAGCATAAACATAACATTTTTTTTCAGGTCAGAAAAATGGCAAGGGCTCCTCTTGCCTTCATTTTTAAAAAAATACATAAGTACAATCCATAACGTTGTACCTAGTACAACACAAGTCCATACACAAAAAAGACAATTTCTTTTACAAATCAAAACAGGAAACAAAGGACAATTTGCAAATGTAATTAGGATCCGAAATCAGTTGGTTCTGAGTGGCTCAAAGCAGAGACTTCCCAGGTGGTCCTAACCTAACCAAGTGAAATCCTTTCAAAGAGGCTCTTCCGTAGGTTAGAGAATGTCTCTTCTACTGACTGAAGAAGCCAATTGCCATGATTTCATAGGAGGCTGGCCAAGAACTTGAGGGCGCTTGGAGGCAAATCCTTCCCCTGTCGGGCTGCAGATGAGAATGCAGTCCGGCCAACGTGTGATGGCTGCTTTGCGGGACCCTGTGCAGAAAACCCGGCCAGGCCACACCGGGACTCCTGACCTGCAGGAACTGCGAGATACATCATTTCAAGCTACTAAATCTGTCCTAGTCTGCTCTGCAACCTAGAAAACTAGTGTGCCTACTGTCCAAAGTCTGCTATCGTTTATGTAAGAAAGGCAGAAAGTAATCATTTATGTGCATATATGCTTAAATTTGTATAAAGAAACACTGGGAAGATAAACAGGAAATTAAGAAAAATAATTCCCTACGGGAGGAGGGAGAAATGGGTGTGTCCAGAGAGCGGGGAAAGACTGTCCAGGCATCGCTTTCTGTACAGTTGGGACACGTAAACCCCTAAATATATTACCTATTCAAAACAGGAAATGAAGTCTTTAAAAATCTGCTTTTCCATTTAGTACTCCAAGGCTGTATTTCAGATTTGTCCCTTTCATATGTCACAGCTACTAGTTGGGGTCACAGCACCTTGCACCTTGATGCTTGTCACTACCAAAATGACTCACATAACCTGTTTCGTTTCCTTCAGGCCATCTTCTTTTCATCTCACATCGCCATCGTCCAAAGAATCCTGGACTTCCTCATGGCTGTCTGCCCAGCACCCAGCACAGGGCCTGGCCTGGGGGTCCCCCCAACACGTGCTGGCTGCGTGAGTGAATGAATTGTCCTGCCCCTCTGTCCTGCCGCCCCCACTTGGACAACGCCTGGTTGCAAAGCCGCTTGTCGCCGACCAGATGCCACCCTCCGACGTGCAGTACCGCGTCTCCACCGAACACGCTGCCCACCGCCTCCTCCCCGCCCACCTCCCGTCAAGAGATGTTGATGAAACACGAGTCCCAGAGCATTTTAAACATCTTTCGGGAATGTGCTATGTAGAGAAGACATAGTGGTGGGAAGCAAAACATGGGCATCTGTGCTGCTTTGACTCACTTTCTGGAAACAACTTCTTATTTTCCCAGCATGCCTGCTGCCAGCTGAGCCGTCTTGTCATCACAGCCCACGGGGACGGAGTGGGAAGACTGTGGCACAGCCTCCCTGCCCTGGTCACCGCTCCGGGCTCCGCCTGGCCCTGATCAGTACTCGTAGGGGGAGCAGAGGCTCTGCTCTCCAGTCGGCCCCTCCTTTGCTTTGGCTGATGGCAGACATCCGGGCCAGTGGCCCTCTGTCCTTTTGTGAAGACAGAAGTCCCAGCACACATGTGTTTCCCTGTAACCCAGAACCTGCATTTCTTCCTTTTATCTCTTCTGTGGACTGGAGTGCAGCATCTCTCCTTAGAGTGGGATGGCTCTCAGGAGCCAGGAGGAGGGCGATGGGAGTGGAAGGGCCAGGTAAAGGAGGGCCAAGGGCAGGCAGGGCCAAGCTGCCAGGAGCCCTGAGGGGAGTTCAGGAGCCAGGCTGCCCTCAGGGTGTCACCAGGCTCTCCATGGAGTTCTCTTGGCCTGGATCAAAGATGATAGATCTCAGGTGTGGGGGTGGACCTGGGAAGGGAGACACCGTTACAACACACACACACACACACACACACACACGCGTGCACATGTGGGTTTTCCCCAGCAGGTAGTGACTTGCAGTGCTAACCAGAGACCAGCTCACCTGTCCTATGAATAGCAGCTGCATTGGAACCCCCACAGGCACCCCAGACACCTTGTATGAACTGTTACCAAGCCCCCACGCTGCGCGCCTGGCCTGGTAGGCAGCACCCGTCCAGGCCTAGTTCCTGTGCTTTTATTTAGGACCCATCCAAGTACCAGTGAAGCTCCCGAACCCACAGACAGAACCCTACACAGTCCCAGGTAGAGGTGGGGACGGGGGGAGACGTGAGCGTCACAAACATACAAGGTGGCAATGAAAATGATTCCCAGTGGAGTCCAAAGTCCCGGTAAAGGAGAAAACGCTCCGAAGATCCCGTGTTGCCTTTCTGATAAAGCGGGCTCTAAGACAGCCGGTGCAGCTCTCCCAGTTTTCCGACACCCCCGTTCTCACTATGTCCCGAGTTTTCCCGGAACTCCAGACTCGCCTGCCCGGCCGCCCGGTCTGCATCTGCACCGTGAACGTGCCGGTGCTCACAGTGACAGGTGCTGCGCTGCGGCGGGGACACGGCCTGGCAGCGGCTCCTGCCCCAGTGTTCCCCCCGGCGGGAAAAGGGGCTCCTCTTCCTCCTGCTGATCAGACGACATGACGTCTTCTCCTCACCAGACGCTGCCTTCATCAGGTGCAGTGGAGACAATCAGCTGAAAAGAAAAGAGACGGTAAGTGAGAAACCTGGAGATTGAGCTTAAGGAGCCCCCCAGCCTGAGACGCCCAACGGGCGTTCCGCGGGAAAGGGCAACGCACATGGGCCCGAGTTTCCGGATCGAAGGGCTTTGCTCAGAACAAACGAACAAACATAGATCCGTGCCGAAGCCCACACTGCTGGGACAGTGAGAGCCCCGGAATGGGGAGAGCCCCTAAAACTGCCTGAGAGAAAACGCAGGCCGCGTGCAGGAAGAGGAGCACTTCCCAAGGGAGCCCCAGAACGGGCAAGCCAGTGGCGCCATGGCTGCACACCGCTGGGGGGGACACCGCTGAGGGGGACACCGCTGAGGGGGACACCGCTGAGGGGGCTGACGTATTTCTGACCTGGAATTCTGCACCAGGCCGGGCCGGCTGGAGGAGAGAACAGGAACACTTGCGGGCACACAAGGTCTCCAAACCGTTCTTTGATTCCCCGAGGTTCTTCGTTAGAAAACTGCCGTAGTGCGTGCTCCACCAGCACAGAGGAGCAACCGCCCAAGGAGAGACGCACTCTAGAAGGCCGGGCCCAACGACAGCAGAGGGAGAAGGCACCCCCAGAGTAACGGCCAGGAGGCTTCCGGGGTGACGACTGGGCAGCAGCGTGGAAAGTACCAGCGGAGACAAAAAGCAAGACAGAAACCCTCCAAGGAAAGTGTGGGCCCAAAAGATTATCAACATGACCTCTCCACGGGCTTGTGACAGAGTATGAGCACACGAGGTCTGACAGTTAAGTTCCAGCACTCGTCCTAGAAGATGTGCTCCGCACCTCACTGCTGAGTGTCACTGCGGTCACCTCGAAGCACTCCCCTTGGGAAGCCGAGCACCGACGCCAGCACCCAGGCCACCCTTCAGAGCAGTTTGGGAACTCTTTTGGGAATGGCCATCAGAGCTGTCATCGTATGACCCTTGATGTCCTGAATGTCATCAAAATGTCTTTCTTTCAACATTTCCTTTATCATCGGGTAAAGAAAAACTCATTGAGGACCAGATCAGGTGAGCAGGGAGGGTGCTCCAACACAGTTACATGTGTCCTGGCTACAAACCCCCTCACAGACATGCCGTGTGAGCTGGTGCACTGTCCTGATGCAAGGGCCACGAGTTGTTGGTGCAAAGTTCAGGTCGTTTTCGTCTAACGTTTCCCTGCAGCCTGTTCAGCACTTCCAAATAGTAAACTTGTGCAGTTGGTACAGATTCATAATGAGCAATTCCTTTGATATCAAAACCGGTTAGCAACATCATTTGGACTCTTGATTTGGACTGGTGGAACTTTTTGGTGGTGCAGAATTGGCTGACTTCCATTGTGCATTTTGACACTTTGTTTCGGGGTCGTTTTGTTTCTTTTATGTAAATCTGAGGCATCATAATGCACATTTGAAATCTTTACATAAATCATACACATATGTATGTGTATATATGTATATGTATTCATCACTGCGTGTCCTAGTACCTGGCGTGGAGCCTGGCATCCAGTATGTTCTTAAGAAACATTGTGGCTTTGAATTAATGTGACCTGATCCTCTTTGAGTCTGAGTTTCCGCAGATTTTCTCAGGGGTTCCTTTAAGTACCATCTATCGCCACGAAAAACAATTCTAAATTTCCTGTAAAACTTCAGAAAGACATTAGTCATTAACTTGCTTGATGTACCTTCCAGAAGGATCCACAAGATAAATTTTTCTCTGAATTTAAAATCCCAGAGGAGTCAGTCTTCTGATGAAATGACACCCAGCAGTGAGAGTTGTCACCGCAGTTTTCCTGGAGCTCCTAGGGCTGCAAGTGGCTGTCACCCTCAGGCAAGCACCTCCAAACTGACAGAGACTCCAGGTTTTAGCTAATGCTTATTCAGGAGCTGGAGAAGGACTGATTTTCTTCCTCTTCTAAGGCGTTGATTTTAATGAGATAATAAAGTACTTAACCATCGTAGATCGAGATTTTAACGTAACACTCCCAGCAATCACCTGACCAACCACTGACAATGATGGCCCCCAGGACCGTGGCAGGGGGGCTACAAGGGGAGTCTGGGTTATCTTACGGGGCTATAAAGTATGGAATGCTCCAGGAATGATGGGGTCATGTCAAAAGAACATGGGGGCCACTCTCATTTACCTTTTTCATTCTTTTTACCAAGCCAAGAGTGGAAACATTTTCACTTCCTTTCCTGAATGGACATCCAGGTATCAGAATGCCCTGGAATTTATACAACTAAAATCTTGCCACTGCATGGGCTTAGCAATAAATTGTTCTTCTGTTTGACTAGCCGGTGGAATATGCATTTTCTGGTCTTGACGAGGGGTCCCGAGATATCACAAGGAGTTTAGCCCCTCAGAAGTCCTGGGGCACCCCCAATCCTGGCACGGCATTGCCGTCTGGACAGGCCTGAGATGCTGGGTTGGCCGGATGCGCCACATGTGCCTGTCTGGAGACTCCCGTTCTCGGGAGACTGGCTCTCGTCCTTACGTTTAGTGATGTCGTGGCTCTGGTCTGGAAGTTTCTCATCTTCCACTGAAAGCAGGACATGAGTGAACTGCTGGGAGACACTTATCTCTGTGCATCTCCTCGTCAGTCTGTACGGCGTAGCCTCCTGCACCACGAACTCAGGGCCTTCTCTTCTCAGTCATCCTCCTTAGTGCGTGTAAGCTTGCTCTCTTAGCTCATGCTCGACTCTGTGGATGCCATGGGCTTGCCGTTGGCCTTGTCGTCAAGGTTTACATCAACACGAGGAGTGCCAGCAACCACCAAGCGGGCAGCCACCGGTCACTGCCCTCCTTAGGGACTGCGTGAGGCTGGTTGTGTGACAGGCCATGGAAGTCTGCGCTGCTTGGTAGCACATCAGATAAGGGCAGTCTCGATTCCTCCAGAGACTTCCATTCCTAGGGGCAGAGCTTCAAGCAAAAAACAAAAACAAAAACAAAAAAAACCTAAAAAATTAGATTTGTCTCAGATAAAATGACAGTCTAGACAACTTCACTTAAGTGACAGCCTCATCGTGACATTGAGAAGTCCTTCCTAGGTTTCTTATCCTTGGATATATGAACAGAGTGCCCACCATGACAGTGTCATTGCTCTGAGACTGACCGAGCTTGACATTTGAAGAGCCTCGTCAATAGAGGCCAGTGGACAAAAGAGTGTTCGATTCTCCAAACTAGGTATCTGGTTTACACATAGCATTTCAACTGAAATTACCTTGCATTTGACGGTCTTCCTATCAGGTATTCTGGACAAAATGTTAGAGGAGTTTAGGAAATAGAGGATGGCTAAGAAGGAGCATAAGCTTGAGAGGATGGAAGATTAACCAAATAGCTGCCACATACCAATTAAGGATATGGGTCCTGCCTTTGGGTTAGATTTCCGGGGTTCCAGTCCTGGTTTCAGTGCCTCGCCATGGATTCATTACTTATCCTCTCTAAGGCTCAGCTTTCTTATCAGTAAAATGATGATGATGATGGTGGTGGTAGTGATGGTGTTAGTAATATGATAATGACCTTTGTCATGACATCATACTGCTGAGACCTGTTGCGTGCGATTATGGGTAAAGATTACATGAGATAAAATGTGTAAAACAGCACAGTTAGGGCACAGAAATATATAAGTGCCACCTCCTGGGAAAAGAGGAGAAGAGGGAACGTGTGGGGACTTTGAGGGATGTGTGGCAATTACAGAAAGGAAGATGGCAGGCCAGGAGAATGTGGGCAAGGTTACGTAGCAACAGCCAAGGGTCTACAAAAGGATGTGAATCAGCCGAGTTTTTAATTCGAGGAACATAGAAAACTATCCAGCCCAAAGTGTTAAATGGGAGAGTTGGGCACGAGGCTCAGATAACTCTGGTTGCAAGTGCTGTGACCCAGTTAGTGGTTGGTTATGTTCTAGAAATCACGTATTAATATATTCATTCATCTATTCTACAAATATCGATTGAATGCCTGCTCTCTGTGCTAGACCCTGAAAGCACAAAGCTAAATAGGATGAGAACAGTCCTTGCCATCATGGTGTTTACCATCTCGGTAAAAAAGTAAAAACATAGAGCGTTTTATTTCTGAGGTATGACTGAAAAATACCAGAATGCCTCACTTTCCTGCTAAAACAGAGAGAGGTGTCTTTAAAGTGCACTGATAGGGTTCAAAAACTAGACATATGCACTGGGCTGAATGCTGTCCTCCGAACTTTCATGCCTCCTCAGAACCTATTTGAAAATAGGGTCTTCGCAGACATAAGCAAAACAAGGTCATACCGGGTTAGAGTAAGCCCTTACTCAATGGTGGGTATCCTGACAAGAGGAAAATTTGGGTACAAAGAGACACAAAAGAAAGATGGTCATTGAAGAGCGGGTAAAGATTGGAGTTCTGCTATCACAGCCAAGGAATGCCAGGGATTCCCAGAAACCACCAGAAGCTAAGAAGCAAGGAAGAGTCCTTCCGTGGAGCCCTCAGAGGGAGCATAGCCCAGCTGACACCTGGACTTTGGACAGACAGCTTCCATAACTGTGAGAAAATAAATTGTTGTTGTTTCAAGCCACTCAGTTTGTGCTCATTTGTTACAGCAGTCCTGGGAATCAAATACAGCTGGTGGTGGGAACGCTAAAAGGTCGGTGGAGCATGACAGCCAGGGTTCACCTTCAGGGCACTGGTTAGATTAGGAGGAACTACAGCCTCGGTACCACTCCAGGTGAAGAACTGAATAAGAATCTTCACTCAGTGCGTGAAAGTAGGACCCCATGAGTCTACGGGTGAACCAGCGATAAAGCTGCCCTCACCAAAGGGCAGTGACCAGAAATTGTCCCCCACACTGGTGCTACTCTGAAAGTGTGTGGCAGTAAACCAGCCCTTACACAGTTTGAAGTCTGAAATGACACCATCTGGATGGTCCAAAAAAATCTGAAGCTGGGACTTAAGGTGAGACTGGCTCAGACTTGCTAATCCCCTCCAGCCTCTGCAGAAGCACATGCAAGTCTGTTCTGGGGGACGCACCATCAGCCAGGTCTCAGAGGACTACAGGTGTGTCGGGTTCCAGGAAGCAGCTCACCGTCAAATATCAAAAAACACAGAGGGAAGCCAGGCCGTGGCCCAGAGAAAGCAGAAACCTCCGCACGCTGAGTCAGACCTGCAAAGACTTCAGCCACAGCATCTGACATAGGGGATGAAATTAGTAGTTTAATACATTTAAGGAAATAAAAGAAAATTAAAGCTATGAATTAGGTTCAAGAGGTTATAAATACGAGCAAGGAGATTTAGAAAACAGAATATATGTAACTAAAGATACAATAATTCAAATTAAAATTTCAATTAGACATAGCTGAAGAGAGAATTAGTGAGCTAAAAGATAGATTGGAAGAAATCTCCAGCATAGAGGCACTAAGAATTGGAAAAGAAGCTTGGAAGATGTAAGGGAAAGATTGGACGTGCAGGCAATCACAGCTCTGTAAAGAGAGAGACAGAGACAGACAGAGACAGAGACAGAGAGAGAGACAGAGAGAGAGAGAGAGACAGAGAGAGAGAGAGAGATTTACAGCATTTGAAAGACAATCGCTGAATTAGCTCTAAGCCAGGGTGGATAAAAAGACATTCATACCTAACAAATTACAGTGCAATTTTCAGCACACCAAAGACGAAGAAATAAAAAGAATGACAGATGGGGTGAGGGCTGATTTCTCAACAGCAATAAGAAAGCTAGAAGGCAGTAGAGTGATAGCTTCAATAAACTGGGAGAAAAACACCGTCGAATAACATTTTATATCCTGCGGGTGGAAAGAAATAGCTTTCAAGAATGAAGACGAAATAAAGTCATTTTCAGATCATGAAAAACTGAGAAAGTTTCCTACCAACAGAACTTCGCTGAAGGAGAATGTAGTGAAGGTACTTTAGGCAGAAGGAAGGAATTGCAGGTTAACGGTGTGAGATTTCAAAAAAAAAAAAAAAAACATGCAGATACACTGGCAGATACATGGATGAATCTAAACAAAACTGGCCGCATAAACAAACAATTTCATGAGAGATTGGCTTTTTTATAAGGCAGAACTAATGTGCCTAATATGTCATTTGGGAGGGGACCAATTGGAGTTGAACTGTTCTGGTGGCTTTATAGTATTTAAGATTTTGAAATAGTAGCTATTCATATTAAAATTAATGTCTGGAGTTAAGGCAACATAACAGAAATGTGTATAACTAATCAACTAGAAGAGAGGGAGAAATAAAAAAATAAAAACTTTGCAATGATAGGTTCAAAGAAAGCAAGAGAGGAGGGGGGAAACATGGAAAAATCAGGATAAACCGAAATGAAGATATGAGAAATAAATGCAAATATATCAATCATTACAATTGAAAAGGGGGCTGGATGTGTCGAATATAAAGAAAATACCAAATTACACGTTGAGAGCAGACTGGATTTTTTTTTAACCCAGCTACCTGTTTTTATAAGAATTGTTTGGCTGCAAAATAAAAAGTTGAAAAAGATACACCAGGAAAATATTCATCAGCAAATGAACCACGACAAGTAATTAATAAGAGATAAATTTAATCTTAGGCCAAAAAGTGTTACTGAAAATAAAGTTACTATTGAATTCTGCAAGTACAACTCACCGGGTTGATGTACCTAGTAACAGAGCTTTAAAATACGGACAGCAAACTCCGCCCCGGAGCTGGAGACGTCAACATCCCTCTCCCAGCGCTGAACTCACCAACCGCCGGTAGCGGCTGACACCAGGACTGCGGCAGGGACCCGCGAGGGAAGTCTGAAATATCTTACTGCGCCCCCAAACCTGGAAGTGCTCCAGGAGTGATGGGGTCAAGTCCAAGGAACACGAGGGCCACTCTGAGGGGGCTCCTGTTGGCCACACCTGGGACCATTCGAGCATCAGAAGAAAAAAGTGAGAGTACTGGATTTTAACTCTTCGAGTGAAATGGAAATCCATCATACGAATTAGTAAATAGTGAAAGAGGAGGCAGGACTTACCGTACAATGCTCACGGACAGACCCGAAGAAATGAGGGAATTAGAAAATCACTGCTTAGCAACCAAGGTGTTGAGAATCAATTCAGGTAAAAATCACAACAGATGCTGAAGCCGAAGGGGGAACATCTGACGAGGGATAAAGTATTTACGTAGTCACCAGGTGTCACCCCACAGGATAGTTATTAATTACTTATTAATAAATGTATTATACTTATTAATTAACTGTACAGCAAAAACCTTGACAATCATCATCCTAACGAAGTGATTAAAAAGTTACCGTTTCAGCAGTGACACACGCAGGGACATGTGCCTCCTGATAGGACGCACTGAGAAAGACACAGTGTCACCTCTGTGAGATTCCTGCCAAAAGCCCATCCCCTGCACCGAATCACGAGGTAACAGGAGGCAAATACAACTTGGAAGACGTTGTGCAAGTGAAAGGCACGGACGTTTCCAGAAGGTCATGGTCAGGACAAGACAACAGGATGAGGGGGACTAAAGAGGCATGGCCACCGAAGGCAAGATGTGATCCTGGCTGGGGTCCTGACCTGACAGGGGCGTCGTTGGGGCCCTTAGACGGGGTCTGGAGCATTTGATGGTGTGAGTGCACCGACGCCAGTTTCCTGATTTTGGTAGCTCGGACTCGTGTGTGGCCGAGTGTCCTTGCAGGTAAGCAGCACACGGGAGAAGGAGGGGACGCCAAGCCATCCGTCTGCAGGGTGTCCCCCACCCAGTCACCGCCGGTTGACCGGGACAAACCTTTGCCGTTCTAGAACTGCATCACCTGTGCCCTCTCTTCTGCCTCCACCTTCCCACGACCGTGAGCACGCAGTGTCGCTGATTGCGCCCAGTGGAGGGCTGGGACTGTGCATCCATCCAACCCTGAACTTGACCCGTGCCCATATGGAGGTAGAATAGAAGGGAACGTGGGAAAACTTGGAATACGAATACCCCCGGGGTAAAACCACCCGGGTTCCTCGCTGCACAAAACGCCCCTCGCCTGACATCAAGGTTCTTTCCTCAGCCGCAGGTCAGAGTCACCGTGACGCCTGTGGCTTTAAGGGAAAGCCGTCTGGGTGCAGCGTGACCTCCCCGACACTGGCGATGGTCCCAGCTGTCTCCATAGAAGAGTTTTCCTCCCATTTCCCAGATGGCACGCTGCGGGAGAGAAAAGAGCCCCCGAGCCCCAAGTGCAGGTCACCCATACTCAGCGGTGAGACCGACCTGGGACACGCGACTTCCTGTGGCCAAGTCGCCTGCTCGCCTGCAGAGCAGGGTTAGTAGGATTGGACTGAAGGTCAGCTGCAGGGTCAAGTGCAGAAACACGGGCAGAGTGCCGGCACGCGGTGAGTGCTGCCTGCTTCTATTCTCCGTTAGTTACTTGTTTACGTTGTTCTAGTCCCCAGATCATCTGGGGACAAAGGAGCCAACAAGGTGTCTGAGGTGGGAAGGTTTTCATTTGGCCGGTGAGCTATCGCCACTGAGAGGGCGTGGTGTTCCGGAGAAAAGAGTGTCAAGCACTGGCCTCGTGTCTTCTTGGGGTTTTCTCTTTATTTTATGAATTATGTGTCCATGTGGCATCACATAAAACTGCAGCAGCCACGCTGCCCCCTGCCCGTGGGCAAGGGCCAGGCGCCCTGGGCTCGCTCGCCCGGGAGCGGAGGGTTGGATGATGGCGCTGCCTGTGGGAAGACACGTGGGGGCCTTAGGACAGGTTGTGGGGGGACGTCGTCCTCACCCCCGCTGCCTCTTTGGAATTATGTGCCCAGTGAACCCCACACCCTTTGCACACGTAAGTGAAATGAACTTCGAAGGAGCCACGGGTCCGAGTCGTGCGTGGCGTGACCGCCCGTCAGCCCGACCCAAGCTGGGGCAGACGCAGACGTGGATCGTCCAACGTGGCGTGACCGAGCCGGCAGGCTCCGCAGGGAAGAGGACGTGCGCACCGAGCGCCCCCGCGGGTCTCGAGGGCCATGGTGGCGTGTTTCCCGGGGACCGAGGGAGCGTGCGGGACACTGAGCGGCGAACGAGGGGCACATGAAGGAGCTTAGGCAGCCGCCCAGGTCCAATCAGTGGCGCCCGACCTGGGGGGGGGGGTCCCCGCACTCCATGTAGTGAGTCCACAAACACGTTTAGGTCGGGGTGACGTGCGGTGGGCCGGGCCGCGGTGCAATAACGTGGTCTGTGGCTGTAATTAAGATCTTCTCTAATTAGCTGACAGTCCGGAGGGGCGAGCGGCCGTGAGAGCTGCAGGACGGCCCAGGACTTGACTGCGGCGTGCACTCGCGTGTGTGCGTCAGGGCTGGAATCAGCAAACTCGGCGGCCACGAGCACCGCCTCTCTGATCACAAAAGGAAAACCCAGAAAGAGCGGAGGAACCAGAGGTGAAGCCCAAAACGGGTGCTTCCGGCTGACCAGCCAGGACCACGGCCGGAGGAGGAAAGACCGCACCCCTACTAGGGAGGCCAGACCAGTCTCCCCAGATGCCTTTACCTGTACTCGGGGGTCAGGAGGGAGCCCAGACTCCCCTCCCCGCCTTTGCTACTACCGTCCAGTGCAAACCACCTTCATCGCTTGCTCGGGTTCTTGTGTCAGCCTCACAACTTGTCCCTCTGCCTCTGCCCTGCCCCCTACAATAGTGCTGTCATCACAGCGTCCAGGGGGACCCTTTGGTCCCCTCATGCCCTTCCTTGGGGTCTTCCTGGCAAGGCTCCCATGGTCTTCCGTGGGGAGGTGAGTCTTTGAGTCCTTTTATCAGTCTCACGAGTCCTGCGTGCTCTGGCTGCCTGCTTCCTGGCCTGGCCACCTTCCCCCGACAGTCGCTTCACTGCAGCCACATGGCCTTCCACTGTCCCCATGCCTGCCACAGGGCTATGCACTGGTTGTTCCCTCCGCCTGGAATATTCTTCCCCGTGACAGGCCCCTGGGTCAGTCCCTCACCTGCTTCATGTCTGCTCAAATGGCCCCTTTGCAATCAGGCCAACCTGCCCACCCAGCACAAAATTGCAGCCTCTGTGTGGCCTTTGCACCCCTAATTCCTTTAGCCCTAACCTGCTTTTTCTGTCTGCTGTAAGCCTGACCACCTCAAACACGCTACATGCCTTCCTTACTGACTGCACTTTGTGTCTCTCTGCCCTTGCTAGAATATAAGCTCCCTGAAAGCAGGGGACTTCGATAAATCCCCCCATCTCCTGAGGACTGGCCATTTGCTTGTTGAAAGATGCATGTTTAACCAGGCTAGAAAATGCGTTACGCTATGTTACGGCACGGTGAGAGGTCTGCCGTGCTGTTACATAATGTTATGCTGTATTAGACTCCATTACGTTATGTCCTTTTACATATACACATATACAGTCACTGTATACTCGGAGCAGGCTGACCAGGCGCCCGTTTTAAACGGGACAGAAAACACCGGCACTGGCCCGTCTCAAACGGTACGTCTGGTCAGCCTGGTCTCACTGGGCTAAATTCGAGGTGTCAGAACCACTGTTTTCTGTCCTGGTTAAAACAGGACATCTGATCAGCCTAATTCAGGAAGCTTCTACCTTTCTATGAGGCCACAAGTCACTCCTGAGCCTCTCCTCCGTGCAGTGGTCACGGGCAGCCTTTCCTGGCTTCAGTGTGCGTGTGATTCAACCGGAGACTATTAAAATGCAGGTTCTGGTCCAGCGTGTCTGGGGCAGGAGCAGTGACTCCGCAACTCTTCCTGGTCCCAGGTCATGTCGGTGCTGGTGGTCCACAGACCACAACGGGAGTCACGACAACTGGGTGTCAGCAGGTTGTCACTGCACTTCTGGAAGTCTGTCAACACACCCTACACGCCTCTAATAAAGGATCGCTGGCCGCGACTGCCCACAGTGTCCGGTGTGGGAAACCACTGCTCATTCG
Source organism: Lyroderma lyra (assembly GCA_004026885.1). Classification (NCBI taxonomy): domain Eukaryota; kingdom Metazoa; phylum Chordata; class Mammalia; order Chiroptera; family Megadermatidae; genus Lyroderma; species Lyroderma lyra. The sequence continues at coordinate 6,403 of PVJL010013149.1, read as the reverse complement.
TCTTGACAGTAGAGGAGATGGGCCCCAGCGTGACCTCTCCGACACCGGTACTGAGCTACACAACGTCCTGGTCTCATTCTTGTAAGTGGGGAAGTCATGGTCTGGCTGCACTTTCTACTCCAAATTCCTGCCTTTTTCTGCCGCGTCTCCTTGCACCTCACCCGGAGAACACAATTTCCTGGTTTTGTCTTGGTCGTCTTTTCCCAGTCTTTTCTTTGTTTTGATGCAAAACATTCATGGCTGGATTTTTAGCGGCTGCTTCCCTCGTGTTGCAGTGTGCTCGTGGTTTGGGGGTACAGCTCCATGACCTCTCCCGGGTCCTGCCCGGGGCCACGCAGCTGTTACCATGGCTTCTGCCTGGATAGGGAGATGCTAGCACGACGGCAAGGTCAATGTTAGGGCAAAGGTCACCCTGGTCACACACCGAGCCTCTGCGCTCTGCCTCGGGCCCCCCCTGGACCTGCCATGGAGGCTCCTGGCAGAGTTCCTGGAAGCACCTCGGGGGCCATCGTGGCAGGGCCGTGTCCCCGCCTCTCACCTCGGTCTCTATGAGCAGTTCAGTCTGCGTGCACACAGCACAAGCCGGTCTCCCACGGCATCCGTCAGAGACACCTGTGTTCTCGGAGATGGACACGAAACCCCGTCAGACGTCTGCCCGAGCGCTGCCCTCTCTGCGTGAGCCGAACTCGGGGACACAGACGGCTGTGTCGGCACGGAGCCACGCGGGCGGTGGTGGCTGCTGCCTCTAGCTGCCGTGACACCGCATTTCTGCTGTCACTCTTTTTCCTGTAATGAACTCGGCCCCACGCCGGGTACAGAGGAGCCAGCTTCAGGGTCACAGCAGCCGTCACGAGGTCGTCCCAGCACGGGGCCCACGACCCCAGCAGTCTATGAGCTCTCTCCCAGGGTTTACATAGAAGGCTGGCGGGGCAGGGGTGGGGGGCAGCGATGGGTGTCTCCTGGGGCGATCGGGCCGGGAGGCTGTGCAGTAGGGTCTCATCATCTTCCTCCTTCAAGGAGCAGGTGAATCAGAAAGGGGCATGGGGGCAAGGGGGGGCTGGGTAAGAGAAGACACAGCCTGCCGTCAGCCCTGCTTGACTGGGGCCCCCTGCCAGCTCCCCAGGCCCGTTTTCCAGCCCTGCCAGCTCCCACAGAGCCCCATTTTTATTCCTGAGACACTAAACCTCCTTGCGCTCCAGTTCTGATAGAATCCCTGACTCGGGCCCTTGAACCCTGCTGCTGTGAGCAGACTTGCTGGGAAGGGCTGGCCCTACAAGTGTCCACATTACCCCTGCACGTGGCCTGGGCACCATCTGCCCAAGACCGTCCCCACCTCCATCACCTACCCCAGGGAACACAGATGTCACAAGCACTGGAGACATAAAACATATACATTAATTTTAAATTAATTAATGATTTTGCTCAGCTCCTTAGAATTCAGTTAATTAGTTAGGTAGGTCATGACTTTATTATTATTATTTTTTAATCAAGAGACGACTGAAAAGGCTTCATTTCTTCCTCCCACTTGGAAGGCCCCCCCAGCGCCCCCCGATCGGGGCAGACGCTTCCCCAGGACGCAGTGCTGGGTACTCGTACCTGGGGCTCCCTGACGGCCTGGGCTGCAAAGGTTTGAAAGGGGCCTTGGAAGGGAATCGGACGTCCTCTCACGTTTCTGCTTTTCCTCTCCCTTCCTCCCACAGCCTCGACCGCTGGGCCCCCACAGGACCAGTCTGGAAGGAGAATGCAGTCATGGATGAGAAGCGCACAGGAACCCACACCCCTGGGCGGCCCTGCCAAGGTGCTGGGCAGCGGGGGGCGGGGCTGGGCACAGAGGAAAGACAGAGGGGCGCTGGGACACTGTCCCCGCAGCTGCCAGCCGTCCCCGCGACCCTTCCCACAGCCTCGGGGCCGGAGCAGCCGCAGCTGCTGGGAGCACAGTGAGCCTTTGTGGGGACTGGAGAGCGAGGGAGTCACGGGGCGGGCGGCGGCGGCAGCGTGGGGGCCGGCCCCCCACCCGCGGGCACACCCAGAGCACGGAGGCCCGCCCCTGCCCAGGTGCCCGCCATCCAGCTCCCGGGGCGTGTGCTCCCGCCCCGCCGCCAGGTCGGCATCTGCCCCTGCGGAGCCCAGGGGGCGGACCAGTCCCATTTTGACAGGAGGTTCCCCGCTCCCTGGAAGCCACGCCCCTCGGCCCCAGCGGGGGTCCAAGTCAGGCCTGCACCCCGAGGCCTGCACCCCGCCCCTTCTAGGCCATCAACATCCCACACGGGTCACCCGCTGCTTGGCAGCGTCTCGGGGAGCCGCACCTGGAGGTGGGCACCATTCATCACGCAGAGCTGCGGGCGGCCCTGCAATGGGGATGGTCCTTACTGGGGCGTGGGAAGGTGCTGCTCCCCGGCGGGCGCTCGGCCGTGTCTGCTTAGATTTTCAGATGTCCAGCGGGTAACGCCTGGCAGTGCTTGCGAACACCCCGCGTGCACAAGACAGCACCCACCACGAAGCATCATGCAACCCCCAGCGTGCACTGGTCTGAGGTTGAGAAACCTGCCCTACAAGTCCTACCACAGTAAGGCCCCCCTGGTCTCCCGAATCAGCCAAAACTGCGGCCACAGGGGCGCACAGCCTACTCTCACCCAGTGTCTGCTGAGTGCCAGCTATGTGCCCGCACTAACTGCCCGGGATCAGCCATGAGCCTGGAGCAGACAGCGTGCAGGAGCCACGTTGGAAGACAGAAACCCACGGACATAGACACAGAGGAAACTGCCGGGGCCCCCAAGGGCCGCTGGGAGAATGGCGGCGAGGCGGCGCAATGGGGGAGGGGGTCTGATTCTGGTCTGGTGGTTCTAGTGACGTTTAAACGGAGAGCTGAGCTATGGGAAGGAGCCAGGCCACTGAGCAACCAGCAGAGAGAGCTTGCGAGGCCGAGGAAGGAGCTTGGTGTGTCTGAGGCACAGACCCAGGGCCTGGTGGCAAAGGAGGAGGTGGGGAGCGGGTGGGGACAAACCTTCTGTAGCCAGCCAGAGGCAAGGGGCTCAGAGTTCCCCCCAGGGGCTCAGGGGATCTACTGGGGGGTTACAGTAGGAGAGTGGGGGACTCTGGTCTGTTTCCAAAGCCTGCCCACTGAGGTGGGACAATGGGTCACACAGGAACGAGCGCGGAACAGGGACGTCCGTTTAGACGGTCCCCCGGGGAGTGCTGGAGGCTTGGGCGATGTGGGGACAGCAGGGTGGAGAGGAGTGCAGAGACAGGGGCGCGTTTCAGAGCCAGGACTTGCTCGTGGAGGGGTGCAGGCAGGGCAGGAATCCAGGAGTCCTGTGCTTGGATCCAGCCGAGGAGACCGGGAAGAGAAGCCGGGTGGGTGGGGCCGTGCCATTAAAACCGGGCGGCTCCTGAGGCAGACGGGACCTCCCAGTGGCCATGGCAGCAGGCCGCTGACCTCGTCGAGGGACTGGAGCTCACAGAGCCACAGGCCGGAGAGAGGGACTTAGGAGAGTCTCAGGAGTTACTTCCATGGTCCTCCTCCCCATGTGGTTTTCGTCACTAAATGGGAGCACTGATGGGGTGACTGCTGCCACCAAGCAGGACAGGATGCCACGGCTGCCACCGAGCTCTTTTAAATGCAGCAGGTGGCCTCTTTTTCTTCCCTCCCCTTAAATATATGCAAACTGCCCTCTAGAGATGCCCGGGCTGCGCACTGATGTCCAGGGCTGAACAGGAGAGCAGGACATTGAGGAGGGCCTGGGGAGGGGCGGGTCATAGGGACGAAGGACAAGAACGGTGTCATTGGATGTGGAGACCACCGCGCATGCACTCTGACATTTAAGTGGACTTATCTGCAGAGAAGAGCAGATGCCACCGGTGGCCTGGAGGGGGCACAGTGACTTGCAGTTCCCGGAAAGTGGCAAATGTACCTAGCCTGTCTTGAGGAAGGGCTCCCCTGACCTTGCAGAAGTGCCTGACAATGACCGTGGCTGGATCCCCGAGACACCACCATCCCCCCTACCGCATCAATGGCGCCCAGGCGCCCGCCAAATCTCCTGCCCCCGTACACATGACTTCCTGGGCACGGGAGGCAGGGGACGGCTCTGTGACCACCGGGAATAACTTCTTAGTTAATGATCTTCCAAAAGAGAAACAGCTGAGGCTGGTCCCTCTGATACAACAGTTCCTGAATTCTTTGGAGGGGAAGGAGCTATGTCGTATTTCTGCAAATACAAGCGGCTGTGAGGCAGGAATAAAAGAGGGGATGAAAGAAAGAAGAAGAACACCCCCCGCTGCCTGAAGGTGACGCTAGATGTTGCCTCCCGCTGAAGTTTTCACCTGAAGGTTTCGAGGTGCGTGTTACGTGAGTTATTGAGAACAGAGATTCAGAGAATAACTGGCTCACGTAACTTAAAAATAATAACGGGGGGATCCCTCCATGCTGGGGTCTTCCAAAATGCCTGGGGCCATTCTACCGTTGCCCTCATGATTCTAGTGAGCTGTCACCTTGGTTTTGACCACATGGCAAAGCCCTGTTTTGAGAGTTGTGACTGAAGGACCACTGGTCTCTTGTAAGATTTCAGGTGACCAACCGTAGCCACTCTGGGGCACAATTCAGTAGTCACGAGGTAGTCATGGGTGTGTGGCTTGGAGGCTGCCATCTCTGTTAGATCAACTGCAGTGACAGAATTTGTAGTGGGGCTACCATGTCCTCTCACATCACATGAGCCCACCAGCTCTGCTCAGTCCTACCTGCTGTGCCCCTCACCTTGTGTGACAATATCTAGATAGCCAGGCATAGAAAGACTTCAGTTACTGCAGTAGCTCTACTGTTTGCCTGTGGGTTGGGGAGTTTCCGTTAGCAGCGTAGACGGTGTTTGTTTCTACAGGCACCTCTCTGCAGCCCAAGGCAAATGGAAGGGAAATAAGGTCATTGGCACTGACAGGGCAGGGAAAACTGTCAACCACATCGGTCTTAGATGGAGACCATGAATCAACTCTCATCCAGGTGAAGTTCAAAAGTAAGGTCCCTCTTGGTTCTGAGCCAATGCCAAGTGTTCTCTGATGCGCGAGTATTTACAAAGTTTTTTTTTTTCAGTGAATTTCATTGTTAGGTGCCATCTTTTGTTTTATTTAACAAATCTGTCCTTGTCAGCTACTGTCCTAAGTGATTTACTCATATTAACTCAGGAGTCCTCACAATGAAACTATGAGGCACATCCTTCTGCTGTTTACACATTGTGGGTGAGGGAGCCATCCAAGGTCACCGCAGGTACGTAGTGATGTCAGATCCAAACTCAGCCTCCGCTTTGCTGTACGTAAAACGAAAAAACCAAACCAAACCAAACCAAAACAGAAAACAGCACAAACATCCTGATTTCTTAAATAAATTGCAGAGAACTATTCTCTGATGTTCACAACTCCCCCAACCCCATTCCAGCATTTTCCATCCTCTCTCTGTGCCCTGCATTCCTTAAGCACATAGCTCTCTCCTTTGGTTCAGAACAATACTCTGTAACTTATTAATAAGCGTGTCTCGTTTTTAGATTAAATTATTACTCATGACACACAGAACAGAAAGGGACTGTTTGATCCTCAGTGCATAAGATGCTGGAGTGACGGGATCATATCTGATGGATGAAAGGATTTGATGCAAGGGGAGGCCACAGTAAATTAGAAGGCAGACTCCTTTTTTAATTCCGAGACCTCTAATCAGTATTAAGAGCAGATTAAATGCATTCCTTTAGGGGAAAGATACGATATCAAAAAAATTCTGCTTTTTAGTTGATGAATTGATAGTTATTGGAAAGGAAGAGAAGAAGATTCTCTGTGTTGAGAAAGTTTCTCCAAAGTTATTAGTATCCTTATATGGGGCGGGGAGCAAAAAACTCAGAATGATCTTCTGGAGGGCGGGCCCCTTGCAGTACAGGCTCCCCCCCTCCCCCCCGCTAGGTGAGTGTTCTAGAAACCCGTCTGCATCCGTGTACCAGCTGGTGTTGCTGTGAGAGGCTTCAGTGAATTTTTTTTGAAGACTTTCAACACATTTGCCTATTTCATGATGGGCGATTGACACAAACAACGTTCAGCACGACGATGCACCTGCCCACACCACGCTGAGTGTTCAGCAGTTTTTGACCAAAACCAGCAGGACTGCATCCTCCCTATTTACCCGATCTCACCCCAAGTAACGTATTTTGTTTCCCCATATGAAAAAAGTCCTCACATATGCGGAATATAAAACTGAAAGCAAAGAAAAAAAGAACTGAACAAACAAATAACCCATGGACACAATCAATAGTTTAATGTTTATTTGGGGACGAGTGGGTTAGGGAGGGGAGAAAGGGGAGGGGGTGGGAGAGGAGGGGGGGAAGCTAAATATAAGGGGATGGAAAGAGGGGTCACATTAGGTGGTGAACTTATT
>PVJL010013148.1:0-33563 GCA_004026885.1 Lyroderma lyra | reverse complement strand
AATATGTAATATTGGCCATATGAAGATTTTTTAAATCACTAAGATTTTGCCTCTGACTCTAAGATGTTTACTACCTAAATGATTCTCAAGGTTTACTGTCCATCAGAATAAAATGTTAACAAAAATAAAAGGCATTGCATTAAGTGGAATGATAGAGGAATCTAAAGTGTTGTAATGGAGTAGAAAAAAGGAGTGGTTAAATTTTCATGAGGAATGTCAAAAAAACTTCACAGAGGAGGTGATAGATAAGCAAGGAAAGGGTTGATAAATCAGGAAACAGTACTACAGGCTGCAGAATTTGTCTTCTTCATTTATCTTCCAAGTCGATAAATAAGGTTTGAACAGATTAGGACCAGCACATGAAAGCATTTTTACGTCATGCTATGGAGTCACGACTTCATCCAGTGGACAACAGGTAGTAAATAAAGGTTTATATCCAAGAAGGATATAAGATGAGATTTGAGCAGGTGGCTACACAGAGGATGGGTTGGATGGGGGTGGAGGGTGGAGAAACTACATCTATTTGTGCTTTTTACTCAGTACAAGTAAAAGCACAGCATAGCTGCACTATGTCAGTGGCAGCAGGATTGGAAAGAACAGGATGGATTCATCACCTATTTTCCCTGTGCTTCCCTACATGAAGGCAATAAAATGCTTACTTTTCATATGGCACACCTGTTTTCTAGAACTAGGTGGAGCAATTAAATGTACTTCAAATTGCAAGAGCAACCCCTACTTGTGTGTCAATATCCATGGTTGCTGCTGCTGTAAGATTTCATATTACATCTTTAATTGTGAGCATTTAGTAGACAGTCTCTTACTATTAAGATACTGCTGACTTTTATTGTCAGTGTGGCCACAGGACAAAGCTAATGATTACCAGCACCAGAAGCAGCTTGTGGTTTTATATTACATTGAGGTAAATTACACTGGAATTAGAGTGGATTACTTTTATCAAATTGGGAATAAGCTGTTAATTAACTCCCCGCTGTAGCAATCTTTCTCTGAGCTTGCAACTGTTATTAGGTCTAGATTAAACTGTTGAATTAATTTCCCACTTACTTACTATTTCAAGAGTTTTTAATTTACCTGGCAGCAGTTTTAATGGGAAATTGTATTAGTGAGCATAAATTGTTTTGGGGAAGGGTAAACAGTTTGTGATAATGTTTATTAAGTCGTTTTGTTTGAGCAAAAATATAATTGCAGTTTTAATTAGTGAATGGTTGTTAGAGTATTACGTTTGAGATTACATTATGGCTTTCTGAGAAAACAATCACTCAGATAATCCCAAAATTTCTAATGGATAGCAAATAGAAAAGCTATGTGAACATGGCATTGACTGGGATTTAGAACCATAGTTCAGGAAAGGGAATGGGAAATTATCTAAGTGTTTTTCCTTCAAGCTACCTTATTAGCTGCTCCCAAATAGCACTGTGTGCTGGAACAGGAAGATATGATGTAATATATGTAAAGTGCTAACAGATAAAATTTCAAAACAAAAAAATGTAAAATCCTTTAAGATAAAACAAACTTGTGGACATAAGAAAATTTATTTAGATTATCAATATAATTTTTGTGATTTGTTATTGGTTACAATGCTGGTAATACTATTAGTCTTACAATAGAAACAATAATCATGCATTATGTTTGTATGGTGTTTTAGAGAAATAGATGGATAGATAATGAACTTAGGAGGGATTTGAGACATAACAATGCACATTGAAAACTCAGTTCTAAAGAGGACAAAAGTTCTAAAGAGGATAAAAGATTTACCAAGAACACAGAGCTAGTAATTGAAATAACACAACACATGGGGCTGTTTACCTGACCATGTATGATCTCTTGGTCCAACATTTATGTTTCACTTCTTTCATGAATTACTGTTGGCAGTCTTTGTAAAAAACATTGTATCATATGTAAAATTTTGTATGACAAAGAAGTCTGAAATATTTCCCTGGGATACTTTTAATATTATACTTTCAAAATAATATTATACTTGTTTACAGTAATACAAGTATCTGATTAATATACAACTCTTATTTTGCAGCCAAACCTTTTATTATAATTAGGTGGAGTTTTGAGATGATGATGTACATTTAAATGGCCAAGTTTATAAAATTAATACAGTATTTTTCTATAACATTTATTTTTAATCCAGAAATAATTGTGATATTGTGATGATATTTCTAAATTGGTACTGTAGACATACATGAAATACCAGGATTTCTTTAAAACTAGGTCAGTGACTTTGACTCCATAAAAATCACCTAGTGTTTTACAGAAATTTAATGGGCAGTCTCTCCTGAGTACCCATATCAGACATTATACAATTCTGTCTCTTTCAGAAAAAAAATAATACCCCAAATAAGGCTAATATAAATCAATTCTAGATTTTCATTACTCCTTTCTTTGAGAAACCCAGAGCAATCTAAAACATTGTGCAACAAAATATAGTCCTAAAGTCCACATCCTCCGTATATGCCTTTCAATTTATTATTCATCCATTTATCATTTTTATCTTTGAATATTCAAAGATACGGGAATGCAATCATATTTTTGTTACTCAAGTCTTTTCATGTACTTACTTCCCAATAAATGTTGGATTTGAATAAGGAAATAAAAAATGAGAAAAGTGCATTAATGATGCAATTCAGTTATGATATCACCAAAAAATCCTGTAGTAATTAGGAAGTGTTTTGGAAGGCCATGTGCCCTTTTTTAACTGCACATTAATGACCTTTAATCAAACAAAAACCTCTCAGGTTACCATTCAAATTTAGACTTCTGCATTAAAAATTAGAAAAGATTGAAATATATTCCCAAATTAATACTATAGGCTTACATGTATCCATGTACAGGTGCATAGGTGTGTGTGTGTGTGTGTGTGTGTGTGTGTGTGTGTGTGTAATTATATGCATATATTTATAACTAATTTGGTATGCATGTGTATTATTATATGCATTTATAATTTTAAGTAATCAAATATGAAATGCAGGTCATTTCTATTAAGAGCTTTTAGAAATGTTGATATAATTAGATATACTGTCTGCTTATAATGAGCAAAGAAAAGCTCTTCAGTAGCAATAACAGGAAAAGCTTCACGAATGCTTACTATACATCAGGAACTCTGTTGGGTACTTTACATTCATTATGTTATTTAACTTTCACAACTTTGTTCCTTCTAATTTCATATACTGAAGCCCTAATGTGGTGGTATTTGGAAGAGACCTCTCTCCCTATTGAGTGGCTTACTTATGTGAAAAACAGGAGTACTTCCCCTATTGTGGCTTCCATTACCCCATCCTCCCCTGTGGGAGTCTAACATTGTGTACTACATGAATGATTATGAACTTTTGGCTTCTAGGATTCTAAAACACTTCTATTATCAAAATGAATAAAGACATCCTTAACATGTAGAAATGATGCCTTAATATTGGCAAATTCTTCACTTTTACTTTAGGAGTCTCTGGGATGAAATAATTACTGCACAAATCACAGCTTCTGTGTTGGCTGGGAAATCATGCTAGTCAAATATAATTTAGATAGCATAGATGATAGAATTAAAATGTATATTAACTTAGTAAATATGTTCGGTTTAAAAATTAAAATTAAAATAAATGGTGCTTCACACAACATTAGCATTCTTTTCAGTTGCAGTACACTAAATTTGGGAGGGATGTACAGGTTAGCCATCATCACCAGCTTTGAAAAGTTTACAATGCACTTTTTGAAATGCATATAAAAAAACATAAAAACATTTAATTGAAGTTTATTCAATTTGTTTTTGTTTCTAATTTATAGTTTTTACTATTTAAGCACAGGAAAATGAGAATTAAAGTGTATTTGAAGACACGAAGTGCTGACACCCAGTACGATTTTACAACCTTTTTAATACTAAAGTAATTTTGAAAATAAGAGGCTTGAAATAATAAAAAACAAACAAACAAACCCAAAACTAATAGTTTTGCTAAATTGCACTTTTATGACATGGTTTCAATTAGCATTTTTCTTCTCAGAGCTACAAATTATGCTTTAATTTTTACTGGAGTAAATTATAGTATGATAGAAATAAGGAGAAGACGTTTTCCAAATGGTGGCTGACTGCCCGACTGATAGCGTACACAGCACTTATGGTTTCCAGAAATGATTTGCTCTTGTAAATATTGAAAACATTAACTCCTGAGAGCATATGTGAGCTTCAAGAAATATTTCTCACATATGGAAAGGCATATCTTTCTACAAAACTCATTTCTTTTACATTTAATATAGACAAACCCCAAAATTACAAATAATAAAATGTTTTCAGCATGAATGTGATTTTGGATAGCTTTGAAGTCATTAGAAGTATGCTTTGGTATTACTTAAGGTATTATGTTATAGCATGAGGAACCTGTTACATGGCAGGTGTGTATAAGATTTATTCCATATGTTATTAGCTATCTGGGCTATAAACAGTAAATGAATAATATGTTTTTGGTAGTAATGTAGTATTTTTCATATGTCAGGGAAAAAATCATTCATTTCATGAGCTAGTCTATGGTATCCACAAAATCAAAAAATTTTTCTTCAGGTTACAAGAAGTATATGTCCTAATTCTATATTATAGCATATGTTAATATTGAAACATTGACAGCAAGTAAACAGAAGTACAATAACAATAGTGCTAAATACAGTATTTTTCATCATTCAAAGTACTTTCACACAAAATTCATATGTTCATTTGCACCTTATAATAACCTAAGAAATGAATAGGGCAAGGATGACCTTCTACATCTCAAAGATGAGAAAAATATTCCTTGGAGATGATAAATATGATTTATCAGAAATAATATTTAACTGGTCATTAGCTAGGATCCATCAAATCTCATTGTGTATGATCAGGCTGCCATAACAGAGCCAGAAGAAAACAAATATGATACTTTCTAAGTTATAATCATAAGGTAATATATGCCACCATTTCTATCATAGAAGGCATGTTACTATAGGCTAAGATTATGATAGGCTAATGCCCCTATTCAAAAAAAAAATCTGTTCAGAAGTCGACCTTTCTATGTGATAGTGCTTCTATCTTGAGTATATGCATGGCAAAATTTTTAATAATAAAATGAATCTATAATTTCAAATCCTAGGAGTAAAGCAGATATTACATTGCCAATAAGAAAGTGTTTATACTTTATATAATATATTATTATTATTTATTATACACAAACTGCCTCAGGGTAATACTATTACATGATTCCACTTGATATTTATAAAAACAATAACAAACCCAACTAAAGCATCAAAACAATTGTATTAACTTCTCATTAAATCTTCTTACAAAAACTTTTTCTAACACAAAACACATCAATCATCAAATGTTTCTAAATTCACTGCATTAGAGAAATAAAAAAAATTATAGCGTGCACACACACCCACACATACACAAACACAAGAAACTTGTTTCAGCACACATTTTCGAACAAAAATATTTGTTCTAAGTACAGCTGAGTAATATTCCATTGTGTATATGTACCACAGCTTCTTTATCCAGTCATCTGTCGCAGGGACCTTTGGTTGTTTCCATGTTTTGGCCACTGTGAACAGTGCTGCAAGTCACTGAATGAAGTAATCTAACTTCAGTACTCAGACACGTGTTGTTTTTTTTCTTTTATTGTTATCCATAAATCATTTATACTTATGTAATATGGATAAAGAGTATTTTCTAAGTGATAGTCAACAAAGGCTATTGGCTACTAGGTAGATCTAGGCAACTTGGGTTAGTGGTTCACTGCATTTGGCTTTACAGTGAACTACATAAAAAAAATCATATCCAATTCATTTGACTTTTAAACTTACCTACCTACTTATTATACTTTCCTCTCTATCTACTAAATGTCTAAACTCACCTATTTATTTACCATTGTTACATACATTCATTTTTTTCTCCTTTTGAAATAAACTCTTTTCCCTAAATGTCTGTCGATTGGTTCCTGATTATATAAGGTCTGGTAATTAAGTTTGCAAATTTATCCTAGAAAACATGCTACATACCTTGTTGCTGAATATCACTATGGTCACCTTCAAAGTACTCCCCTGGGAAGCTATGCACTGACACCAGTGCCTAGTCCACCTTCAGAGCAATTTTGGAACTCTTTTTCTGGAGATGCCATCACAGCTGTTATCATATTATCCTTGATGTCCTTTATGTTACCAAAATGTCTTCCTTTCAATATCTCCTTCATATTTGGGTAAAGAAAAAAATCACTGGGGGCCAGATCAGGTGAGTAGGGAGGGTGTCCCATACAGTTATGTGTGTGCTGGCTACAAACTCCCTCACAGACAGCGCCGAGTGACCTGGTGCATCGTCCTGATACAAGAGTCATGAACTGCTGGCAAAAAGTTTAGGTCGTTTGGGTCTAACTTTTTCACGCAGCCTTTTCAGCACTTCCCAATAGTAAACTTGGACTGTTTGTCCAGTTGATACAGTTTCATAATGAAGAATTCCTCTGATGTCAAAAAAGGTTAGCAACATCGTTTTGACTTTTGATTTCAACTGACAAAACTATTTTGGTCATATAGAATTAATAGGCTGACTTCCATTGTGCACTTGGATGCTTTGTTTGAGGGTCGTGTGGGTACCCCCATGTTTCATCACCAGTGATAACACAGACCAAAACATGGTCTCACCTCTCCGAAAGGTCTTGGCAAACTTGGACTCTCCTTTGCTTTTGTTCATCAGTGAGCTCCTTCAGGACCATGTCTGCACACACCTTTCTCATGCCAAGATTTTCAGCTAAGATTTTCCTGTTTTTCTATTGATGTTTACTATGTCTGCTGTGTGTCTCACAGTTAGCTGTTGATTTTGACGCACCATTTGACAAATTTTTGCAATGTGTTCATCAGTTCTGCTTCTTAATGGCCTTCCTGATCTCTCATCAGTGACACTTTCTCTCCCCTCAGAAAAATGTTTAATCCATTTATACACTGCCGTTTTCTTCACGGCATTATCCCCATAAACTTGGACTTGTCCCTGATTTCACTTCCACTCTCACCAGAACTTTTAACGTTTGTTCATTTCTCTAATTTAAGCTCCGACATTCTCATGACGGTACCCAAAAAAACATACAACAACAATAATGAATGTCACTCAGCAAGTCACCACCACACATGGACACAAACACATTTTTGAGAAACAGATATAGCAAGGTTATGACACCTTTACTGAGTTGTTTGTACAGTACTGGCAACATTAAGTGCACAGTGGCAAGCTCTCAAACTTAATTATCAGAGCTTGCATACTATACTATACAGTGTATCATCTAATGTATATTTAGTTATTAAAATGTACTACCTGAATAACAATGGACATCATTATGCTAGGAACTTTTTGTTTTCCTATGGGACTTTCAATGCTGTGAAACTGCTACTATATAATGAATGCAGAAGCCAGGAAAGTCTATTATTAAAAAGAAAAGAATTAACAACCATTGGATTAGATTAGATTCACATTAGCTTTAGATTCTGCATGTAACAAATCTTGCTATAAATTTAATGAAGGCATTGCTCAATCAAATTATAATACATTTGACTTCATATGTAGCTATAGCCTAGCATATCATGCATTTTCATAGCATGAATTGCATTGTTATTTGTAATTATTTTTAAATGTTCAAAATTTTTATTAAAGCTATTCGGAGTTGCTTTGCATTTTAATCTTTCCTAAGAAGAGACCCATCCTTAGCTCCCTCATTAGTTGTGCTGCCTGTGGTGTTTTGCAATAATGCCAGTAACTAATACAGTGAATACAAAGATATCATTAAATATGTCTTAGTGCTTAACATTATGATGATACAGAGAAAAATTGGGGTATTTAATGTGCTAGTTTACAGCTAGTTTACCATGGAAAGGGAGAAGATCAATGGTGAATACAACAATTTTAAACTGTTTAGACCCTATTTGGCATTTCAATTGTCTCCACATAAGAGTATCTGAAATGAGACTGCTTGCTTTGCATGATATGCCTCTTTATTTTCTTCCAGTCAGAAAAGTGTTAATTGAGCGGTATTGGCTATGAAAGAAAGAGAAACAGTAAATAATGTTAGAATTCATTTCCAAACTTGTTAAACTCCAAAAGACACTAGGATAAATTTATTCATATAAAGATGAGATGGCTTAATAACTAAGATAACTGTATAATTTATCTTTCAAACAAGGCATAGACCAAGAATATCCCAGGAAAATTAATCACCTATTTTTAACACATAGAGATCCTCCTAAAATTAAATTGAAAGGGAATCAGAAAGCGCATGAAAGCAGGCCTGCAAAAGTTGAAAGCTGCAAGGTTTTGCCACTTGAAAAAAAGATCACATTTTCTACCAAACACTTATCTAAGCCATTTCAAAAACGAAGAAATAATAAACAGATTGGATTTGAGTCATCAGGGAAAAAAACTCATATATTGAGGCGTGGAGGAAATATTGACATAAAACACAAGTTACTTATTTGCTAAAACAATAAAATTGTTCTGCTACAAAAAGAATGTATTTAGAATTGCCTGTATAAGAGGAGACTTAGCATCTAATATCATGGCTTTCTAATGTAACTCATAAGAGAGAAAGGAAGTTTTAATGTAGTTAAATAAAAATTATTGACAGAAACTCTCCCTGGTGACATTTAGCAATGCTAGAAATCCTCAAAGTACCGAGCCATTACTTTTATGCCTTGTCTTAAAATTGTTTATCCACTCAATTGATGATTTGCAATCAGTTGCCTAACGTAAGTTAGTTACAGAGTGAGATTCAAGATTGTGAGGCAAAAAGCTGTGACCATAACTCAGAATCAGCAATATTCTGTGTGAGTCAGGTATGCTGTAACATGATGTGTTTAAACTGTAGTGGTTTCAAGCTGCTCCAAACTCCTACAGCAATCAAAAATAATCTGTCATGGGACCAAGGACTATGAACATCATGTCATAGCCACTCTGCTATTGGATTTATTGGAGGGCAAAGCATGTCATTTATGCATCAAGTCACAGGAGAAAAAGAAATCCCTATGAAGTTAATCTAATAATAGACTGGAAAGCAATGATTACCATTTCATGTACACGGGCTATTTATAGCCATGGTTGGTTTAATTCTGCAGGCCTTGCTTGTCAAAGCTTTGGGATTAACAAGTGTTCAGCTCAAAGTCTATTGGGAAATATCAAGAAATGGTTTAATGAGGGACAAATCTTTCATTTGTTGCCACTGCGAGGATGCTGAAACCATATTTCCACCTCCCACTTCACGACCATTTACTTTTTAAAAGCTTGTTGCAAGAGTCATTTTCCATGCAAAACAAACTTCTGAAAATTAATTTTAGCAGTTACACAATAACTAGACCATTTTTCCCACATAGTATTCAATAGTTTTCACAACACTGGTCTAAGTTTTAATCAGTCTCTTAGTGCCAAAACCGAGGGAATTCACCACTGACCTCCTTTTGGGCCACTTTATTTTTGTAACTCAGATAAAGGGGAAGTGCACAACATTACCCCCAGCCTACCTTTTAGCCATAAAAATCTCCAAATCCAGGTTTTTTGTTTGTTTTTTTTTTCCCTCCATGAAGGCCAACATCATCAGGCTGTCGCAACCTGGGTATGGCACTGGGCCATCACAATATGGCCCCAGTTTGAATAAAAAAAATAATGGACTTCTAATTTTTTTCCATTTGCACTAAACCAGTGTTTTCATTGATAATTTAACACTGTGAAAAAATTACCAATTATGCTACAGAATACTTTATTTCATCTAATAGTTTACTACCAGATGCTTTTATTCTACATTTAGGTTACATAAACATAGTTGTCCCACTTTGTCACAGAGAAGAAAAATCAAACATAGTTATTTGAAAGAAAACTATTCTATACATTAAATTCATTTTTCTTTTATAAAATATTGCAAAATTCCAAATTTTAGTATCAAATCATTCAGACATGTGTGAGGTAAGGTCTCATTGTGGTTTTAATTTGCATTTTTCTGATGATTAGTGACATTGAACATCTTTTTATGCGCCTATTGGCCATCTGTATGTCCTCTTTGGAGACATGTCTAGCAAGGCCTCGGTCCATTTTTAAATTGGATTGTTTGGGGGATTTTTTGGTGTTGAGTTGTATCAGTTTTTTTTTGTTGTTGTTGTAAATTTTGGATATTAACCCCTTATTAGATGTATCATAGGCAAACATGTTCTCTCATTCAGTAGGTAGATATTTCACTTTGTTGATGGTTTACTTCACAGTGCAAATACTTTTTAGTTTAATGTAGTCTCATTTGTTTTGGCTTTTATTGTCTTTGCCCCAGGATTTGTATGTAAAACAATTATTTTTAAGACAAATGTCAAAGAGTTTACTGCCTACATTTTCTTCTAGAAATTTTATGGTTTCAGGCTTACATTTAACTCATTAATCTATTTTGAGTTTATTTTTGTATATGGTGTAAGAAAGTGGTCATTTCAGGTTTTTGCATGTATCTCCAAGTTTCCCAACACTGTTTTTTTGCAAACTGTCTTTAGCACATTTTGTCTCTTTTTCACTTTTGTCATAGAAAGAGTGAACATTTATTTTTGCACTGTTTTTGTGCCCTTCTGTTTTGATTACTATAGCCTTGTAGTATAGTTTTAAATAAGGGAACTTGATACCTCCAACTTTGTTCTGTCATAATGGCTATTATTAAAAATAAAACAAGAATAAAAGTTGGTGAGGATGTGAAAAAAGGGAAATCCCTGTGCACTATTGGTGTGAATGTAAACTGGTGCAGTCACTATGGAAAGCAGTTATTGAAGTGTCCTCAAAAAATTAAAGACAGAACAACCATAAGATCCAGCAATTCCACTTCTGAGTATTTATATGAAGAAAAGTGAAAACACTAATTTGAAAAGATATGTGTACCCCTATGTTCATTGCAGTAGCCAAGATATGGAAATAATTTAAATATCCATTGCTGGATTAATGGATAAAGAAAATATGGTATATATTTATAATGGAATGGTACTCAGCCATAAAAAAGAAGAAAATATTACCATTTATGAAGTCATATGGAATAAGACAAATACTGTACTATTTCACTTGTATTGGAATCTAAAGTAATTATTAGGGATTATAGTCAATAATATCATAACTGTATACGGTGACAGATGGATTCTACAACTATCAAGGTGATCAGTGCATGAAGCATATAAATGTCTAATCACTATGTTGTACACCTAAAACTGATATAATTTTTATATCAACTATAACTTATAAATAAATAAATAAATAATTCTTCCCAGGCCCCCTTCTTTTACATACATACAAACATACATACATACCCATCAAATCATCCAAAATTATCCTCTCTGTATTGCCTTGCATACTTTTCAGTTGACTTTGTATGGTTCATTTAACTTTAAAAACATCCAAATAAATATTTTAATATGACTTTCTCAGTATCATTAAAAAATCTGTAGCACTCAAGTTCTAATCTTTTGTTGACAAATAATAGTTTTTAAAGAAACTGATGACTGAGGATTATTTATGTTATCGGGATAAATCTAGTGTTGACTAAGTAATAACTATTTTAATTAATATATTTCTTATTCCAAAAATTACTTATAGAAATTAAATAGAAAATAAAAATTTAAATTAAACTTATTACAGTTGAACTTTAAACATATGAGGGTTAAGGGCAATGATCCCCCAATCCATGCAGACAAAATTCCACATTTAGCTTTTGAATTCCCAAAAACTTCTATTAATAGTCCACTCTTAACTGGAAGCCTTGCCAATAACATTAGCAGTCAATTAATACATATTGTATATGTTATAGGTATTACATTATATATTGTACTTTTATAACAAAATAGGTTAGAGAAAAAATGTTAATAAGAAAATCCTAAGAAAAAGAAAATATATTTATACTATTTGTTGAAAAAATCCATATATAAGAAGACCCATGCATTTCAAACCTGTGTTGTTCAAGCGTCAGCTATAATATACAAATATATTTTACTCCAATTAACTGTTCTTAAGAATATACCAGTAACGTCACATATAGATTTAATAAAATATAAGTAATAGTTCTAAATACAATTTTAGGATTTTCTAAGTTAAAAAAGCCTTTCTAAGTTAAATAACCCCCAAAATTTTTTGAAAAGCAATGTTTTCGACTTATTCATGAAAGAATATAAAGGACAAAAAAAGCTTTTTATTCTGACTTGTGATCTTGTTCACAAATTTTTTCAATTTATTCACTGTATACCTAATACAATTCAATAAAAATTTTAGGTAATTCTTAAATCAGGACATAATGTAAGCAATAACCATACATTTTAAATGAGATTTCAATTATTCCTCTTACATATTTGTTACTGGAGTTCTATAAAACTATAGCTCCAAATTGTGGAAAACACTATTAAACAATGAAAAACTATTTCTTAGCAAGTCTTCCAGAAACTGAAAAAATTTTAACAGAAACAAGGTATACATTATGGATTTAAGTTTTGCTACCTCAGGAAATAGCTTCATTATTATTACAAAAACATCATGTATAATTTGGATACACTGTTTCAAGAGAAAAGACTCATACCTATATATCTCAAAATACACAAATGCCTCTTGAGATGTCAAACAAATGTGTAGAACATGGGATTTTGGTTCCCAGCTGTCAACCTAAAGAAATTCATATGGGTGACATCTGACATGTGACATCAAGTATCCAAGTACTATAGCTTATTCATTTCTGCAAGTACAATACAATCTTATTAAATGAATATGTGTAGGCAGAAAATTGTCAAGAGTTCAACTGGCAACAAAATTTTAAGGGACATCATGGAGTAGGAAAACAATTCTTCAAAGCATTTACCAGGTCACTAAAAGATACTCTGAATCACAGAAATGAACACAAATAGGGTACTGGCTTGCTTTAAAATGGTCATCTTAAGTTCAAGAGTTTGATTGCTAGGGGGGAAAAGTACATGTTCATATTTTGTATAAGTAATTAGCAACAGTGGGCAGAAAACTTCATCTTACACAAATCTTTGCTAATTGTTTTAAGGTGGTATAAATACTTTGTCCCGTTCCAATGACAAATTGAAGAAGTTGGTGTGCATATAAAAGATTCTGTTGTGCACCTTAATTTTCCACACATGTACCCAGTAATAACAATAATTCTATTAATAATTGGTTGTTACAACATAGTAATGGGGATGGGAAATACAGTATGAGGGATATAATCAACAATGTAAAAACTATGTATGACGTCAGATGGGCACTGAACTTATCTGGGGGAATCACTTCATAGGTTATGTGCATGCCTAACCACTGTGCTATACACCTAAAACTAATAATATTAAATGTCAACTATAATTAAATGTATATATGTCTGTGTGTGTGTGTGTGTGTGTGTGTGTGTGTATATATATATATATATATATATATATATATTTATGAAGACTGTACAGAAAAAAATCCAGCCATAAATGCCTCTATTTTTCATATCACATGGCTGGATATTTTCCAGATGGCCTACATATGTATGTGTGTGTGTGTGTGTGTGTGTGTGTGTGTGTACTGTAATGTCTGCGTATGGTGTCAGGTGGGTAGTAGACTTGTTGGGGTTATCATTTTGTGAAGGGTGTAAATGCCTAATCATTATGTTCTTTTGTACACCTAAAACTAGTAATAAAAAAATAATCTGCTCCCTAACCCACTCGTCCCCAAATAAACATTAAACTATTGATTAGTGAGGGGAGGGAGGGGAGAAAGGGGAGGGGGTGGGAGAGGAGGGGGGGAAGCTAAATATAAGGTGATGGAGAGAAGTCACATTAGGTGGTGAACTGATTATACATCAAGCTGACAATGCACTGTAGAACTGTATGCCTGAACCTATGTAATGCTTGCTAACAGAGGTCACCCCAATAAGTCTTACAATAAAAATGAATTTAAAAAAATAATCTGCATTTAACCAACAGTATGTGACATTTTCTAAAGCTTAAGCATCTGTACTTGTATTAAGAAAAATTTAGTAGGAGTAAAGTTTCATTAAAGCTCATGTTATTTAATCTTTTCTTCCACATTGTGTCTTATTTTTAAAGTCATAAGCATTGCTTTGTACCTGCTAACTATATGAATCATAATGAAATTTGGATGCTTCCAAAGTATTTCAGCACCACTAGATCAGGAGGCTGCATACCTAAACTCACCCAAGCACACTGGCTCATTCACATTCAATGACTGAATTAGCTGAAATAAGAATAATAAATGAAAGAGAATAAAATAAAAAACAATTTCACACTAAGTGAAGGCTTGACTTATAGGAAGTGGCATCTTTGATGGCCCAAGGCATAGAATTAGTTTTGCTAGTCGATAATTTGACTGATTCACTTGAGTGGCTACAAGAGGACATTTTCTGCCTGATTTCAGTGTAATCGAGTCACCTGCCCAGCAATTGCTGGGGCCAAGTCAATTGCACTTCACCAAGCACTAGTGGGTACAGAGAGTAACAAGAACAGCTTTCTGCAGAACTATGGAGCTTCAATGATAGCTCTTTCTAATGCATTATTGTGATTTCCTTTCCATGTAATATGTAATGTGAAATGGAGTTAGCCACCTTACTTCCTCAGGCAACAACTCTTTCTAATCAGTGCTAATGGTAAGTTCACTTTCTTTACTAATAAATTTAGAAATACATACTTAAAATTAACCACAAAAAAAGGTACAAAGGAAAACACAGTGACACCATCTATCCCTCGAAATAGAATCATGTCAATAATGTGTTTTACTGTAGGCAGCTGTGTGGAAAGGGAAATTTTAGAGAGATTTCAGATGCAAGAGGATAAACTCACCAAGCCAAACACTGAGCAATGACTGCCTTAAAGGTTGAATCCACCTATCAGTCTGCACATGGATTATTCCCACAATAAATCAATAAAGGAAAACTCCTGTTACAAAAATTATTGAAAAATAACAAATACTATCAAATTCCATCTAAATCACTACGATTTTAGCCATGTTTTATTTTATATTCTGTGATACGAGTTATTTATTTTTTCCATCGGAATAAAGTACACAACCTTACAAACCAGCTATATTAGTAAAACGAAAAGGTGATCTTGCCTAATTTAATAAGATGGTGTAGAAATACCCTTTCAATATACTAAGACTTATGAAAGATTATTATCTTTCACTTCTTGAGGCTATTCTTTCCTTTCAGGGTTCACTTTTTAATCTGTCTCTTTTTATCAGTTACAAAAATATATATAATGTGACCTGCTCTTAATAAAGTTTATTTTTTCTAATAAATGTCTCATTTCTAATTTAAATTATAGGTATGCAAATAACATTAGTATTTTGTATCTATCTTCCAGAACAGACTGAGACTTGAAAGAATGTTTTGGTATTTACAAAAATAACATGGGCTCTAGATCACTTTAAAACTGTTGTTCTTAGTAATGTTTTAAGACTAGAGGGATTATATTAAATTCTAGAAAACCTGCGTTATTGAGTGGAAGGGTGATTGAAATACCAAGATAAATCTGATATCTTATTCTTGCTTCAGGGAATTCTGCTTTCTTTTTCTCTTCTTAGCTGTCTGGTGGAAAAGCAAACAAGCAGAAAAACAGACAAAGGACAGACAAATAGGGGGGTAGATACAGTGACAGAGTGTCCTATATCTTCACATACTCTCTGCAAACAAACCAACACAAATGGTTCAAAGTGGAAAAATGGGTCAAGTATTAGGTGGAAATGGGAATTTTATTCTAAAGTGAAAATACTTCCCAATTATTCATATATTGATTAATTGTCCCCTAATATTCTTTTTTTTAAGAGTAACTTTTTTTTAACCACTCAGGGGTTAAGAAATACAAGCTTTGGAGTTAAGAGTCCTGAGCTAAAATGTTATGACCAAAAAAAAAAAAAATTATGGCAGATTGATTCTTGGAAAAGTCACATCACCAGTACCCCCAGCCCCATGGCACAATGTCTTTATCTTTAATGTCAGAATAATAAGGAACCTATCTCATGTGGTTATTGTTAAGATTAAATGTGATCATGTCTGTAAAGCACAGTACTTATCATAGAGTATTCAGTAAATGTTATCTATTACTTTTTCCTCCTAAATACAATCTCAAATGAATTTAGTAATATTACTGTCTTTGCCCTCCTTTTTAATAATGATTCTAGACTAAAAGCAGACATTTCCCATTTTACATTTTTTCAAACTAACATGTACAAATGTTACCAAAAAGGCCATAGAAAAATAGTTCTCTTTCTATCAAGGAAATGAATGACAGTTTTAGTTCTTTTATTTTGAGTCTAGCCTATTTAATCACATAGCTTTGTGTGAATATTTCAATTTAACATATTCAACATCAACTGAAGGTAATATACACAGCTACACACTGGAAGGAAGTGGGGTTGGGAGGGAATAAAACAGACTCCAACCACAATGAGCCTATAGGAAAATATCAGGTATTATTATCATGGAGGACAAAACTAATATTATATCATTATATTAGCACCTGCATTTTTGCTATCCATGGCTTTTTCACAGGTAAGCATTTGGTCATGAATATTTCAGTCCCTTGGCTTAAGAACTAAAGTGAGAGATTATATTCATTATTGCATGGAAACTTTATTTAGGTTTAATATTTCTGAATGCCAAACAGGCATTCCATCAGCATTCATAAACATATGGACTATTACTTCTCTAGCACAGTAGTTTCTGTTAATTTATTGTATTTTTATGTAGTGAAGACACACATCTTTTTCACAGCCTGTCAGAAGAGCAACAAATTATAGCAATGATAACACTAAAAATTACAACATAAAGCAAATATTTATCTAATTTGGAGTTGGTAATTTTGAGACTAAGTGAATCAGTCCTTTGCTACATGATAAACAAACAAACAAATAAACAGATAAATAAATAAATAAATAAAAGATAGATGGTAGATAGATGACAGATTAGATAGATAGATAGATGATAGCTCTTCCTGTGTTCCAACTGAGGAAGAGCTATCAGTCCAGTATTTTAATTTCTAATTCAGCAGCCACAATTTGGATATTCACCAAAAGATACGACTCTTTTAAATATACCAGCAGAAGAGATCATGACACATACTGTCATTCTTCATATTTGACAATGACTCTGGTGATTGGGCTTCTTCTTACACAGACAAAAGTGGTTACAAAAATGGATTTGAAGCTAGAAATGTATCTCGCAGCAGGTTATGTCACACATATTTTCTTTGCATCATGGTTATAGCCTCTGCCCCACCTTTACTGTTACGGTAAACTCCTTTGTCTACCTACACATTCAAAGATTTCTACCACATAATATTTCTATCATCTGAAACATTCTTCATTTCTCTTTCATGGAGTCCTCTCTTGCATTTGCAAAGGGAGTTATATAATAAAATTATGTAATAACTACTTAGTTAACACTCTCCCAATCTGAAGAGTGAGTTCTTTGAAGGCAGTGGTCATCTCATATTAAACTTTGAATCATCATTTCTATGCACATGATAGACATTGACTAAATACTAAATGAATGAGTTGAATGAATAAGATATTACATAGATGAATTTAATATTTCCACCTCAAAGACATAAAACATAAAACAATACATTCCAAATGATCTATGAATTTCTTTTTAAGTTAGTTTCAGGCGTACAGAACAACACAGTGATCAGATATTTACACACCTCACAAAGTGGTAACCCCAACAAGTCTACTACTCACCCAAGCTGAATATAGTTATTAGAACATTACCCATGCTGCACTACTCATTACCATGACAAATTTTCAATTATAGTTAATATTCAATATTATCTTATAATACTTTCAGGTGTACAGCACAGTGGTTAGACATTTATACAAAGAATGTCCAGAAAAAATCCAGCCATAAATGTCTCTATTTTTCATATTACATGGCTGGATACTTTCCGGAGAGCCCTCATATAATTTATGCAGTGATCCCCCCAATAAGTCAAGTACACACTGACACTATATATCAACTATATTCCCAATACTGTATGTGTAATTTACATCCCCATAACTATTTTGTGACTACCAATTTGTACTTCTTAATCCATTCAACTTTCTCACTCAGCCTCCCAAACTCATTCCCATCTAACAACCATCAATCAGTTTGTTCTCTCTACCCATGGGTCTGTTTCTGTTTTGTTTGTTCATTTATTCTGTTCTTTAGATACCACATACGAGTATAAGTGAGATCATATGACATTTATCTTTTCCTGTCTAACTTACTCCACTCAACACAATATCTTGT
The DNA here is from genome assembly GCA_004026885.1 of Lyroderma lyra. Classification (NCBI taxonomy): domain Eukaryota; kingdom Metazoa; phylum Chordata; class Mammalia; order Chiroptera; family Megadermatidae; genus Lyroderma; species Lyroderma lyra. The sequence continues at coordinate 15,276 of PVJL010013148.1, read as the reverse complement.
AGGTCCACCCATGTTATTGCAGATCTCAATTATTGCATTCTGTTTAACGGCAGAGTAACAGTTCATTGTATAAATGTACCACAATTTCTTTATCCAATCATAAGTTGATGGCAATTTAGGTTGTTTCCATATCTTGGCTTTTGTGAACAGCACTGCAGTAAACATAGGGGTGCAAATATCTTTTTGAGTTAGTGTTTTGGATTCCACTCTCAGGAGTGCAATTGCTGGATCATAAGTTAGTTCCATTTTTAATTTTTCGAGGGACCCTCCATACTGTTTTTCATAGTGGCTGCACCAATTGTCAGTCCTATCAGCAGTGCATAAGAGTTTCCTTGTCTCCACGTCCTCACCACCACTTGTTGATTGTTGATTTATTGATGATGGCCATTCTGACAGGTGTGAGGTGATATCTCATTATGGTTTTTATGTGCATTTCTCTGATGATTAGTGAGGCTGAGCATGGTTTCATATGTCTATTGGCCATGTGCATGTCCTTCTTGGAGAAATGTCCATTCAGTTCCTCTGCTGATTTTTTTAAATTGGATTGTTTGTTTTTGTGGGCAGCATGTTGAGTTGTATGACTTTTTTATATCTTTTGAATATTAATCAGTTATCAGATGTATCTTTGGCAAATATCTTCTCCCTTTCAGTATGGTATTTCTGTTTTGTTGATGGCTTCCTTTGCTATGAAAAACTAGTTTGATGTAGCCTCATTTGTTTATTTTAATTTTGTTTCCATTGCCTGTGGAGCAATATTATTATAAGTAAAAATATTACTAAGGGTAGTGTCTGATGTCTGAGAGTTTACTTCCTATATTTTCTTCTAGGAGTTTTATGGTTTCTAGTGTTACGTTAAGTCTTTAATCCATTTTGAGTTCATTCTTGTATATGGTATAGGACAGTGGTCCAGTTTCATTTGTGCATGTATTTGTCCAGTATTCCCAGCACCATTTATTGAATAGACTGTCATTATCTTAACGCATATTCTTGTTTCCTTTGTCATAGGTTACATGACCAGATAGGGCATGGATTTATTTCTGGGTTTTCTATTCTGTTTCATAGATCATGTATCTGTTTTTATGCCAATATAATGCTGTTTTTATTACTATGGTTTTCTAGTATAGTTTGGTGTCAGGTAGCATGATACCTCACACTTTGTTCTTTCTCAAGATTGCTATGGCTATTTGGGATCTTTTATGGTTCCATATAAATTTTAGTATTATTTGTTCTACTTATGTGAAAAATGGCATTGTTATTTTGATAGAGATTGCACTCTATGGATTACTTTAGGTAATATAAACATTAACTCTATTAACTCTTCCTATCCATGAGCATGTTATATGTTTTCATTTATTTGTATCTTCTTTGATTTCTCTTTTCAATGTCTTATAACTTTATGAGTACAGGTATTCTACTCCCTTGGTTAAATTTACTCCTAGGTATTTTATTTTTTTGATGCAATTGTAAATGAAATTGTTTTCTTAACTTGTCTTTCTGATGGTTTGTTACCAGTGTATAAAAATGGAACTGATTTCTGAATATTAATTTTGTATCCTGCTATTTTACTGAATTCATTTGTAAGTTCTAATGGTTTTGGGGTGGAATCTTTGGGGTTATCTGTACATAGTATCGTATCATCTCCAAATAATAACAATTTTACTTCTTCCTTTCTTTTTTTTGTCTTCACAATATCAAGGTCCATGATGCTTACAGAAACAAACCATTGATCAACCCCAAAGGATATGCCCTTCACAATCATCCTTAGTCCTATTCCTAATTGACTATAAAGCTGCACTTAGGCAGAAAGGGATAACCATTTATATACTAAAGTTATATGATTAAAAAGATAGTTCTCTGTTGGTCCTGGGATCATACAAGTAACACTACTATAAAAGAAAATATTATTACTTTTGGGCATTCAGAGAAAAAAAACTAAATCAGAGTTTAACTGGGCCTTTTATGTTGTCATTTAAAGTCAGAATTCTACATTTTATTTCTAATGGTCATATAAGAAGTACAAGTATATCATATGATTTCTTAACAAAGATTTACTTTACAAAATGATTAAAAAATTCTCACCTGGCACTTTCAGGTTACAATTAAAAGGATTAAATGAGAGCAATGAGAGAGGGAAAGCATATATTAAAAACATTTTAAAGTTCTATATTTGGGGAATGTCTAAATTGATTCAGGCATGTGTACAAATAAAAATTTAACATTTTGAGAACTATCAGGATTTATCCTATATCAAATATAAAGAAAATTACTTCAAAACATAATCCAGAATTTATAAACTGCAAAAAGGGGATCAAAGAAGTCTCTTGATTAATTTTTACCACCACCAACACCACAGTAACCAATCTCTACCCCTAACTTATGGATAATAAGGTAGTATATATTATGGTCTGTGGTTTTTCTAAACGTGGGAATTATGTATTAAGACTATTTTTTATTACTCATTTCTGGTCAAAACATGAAGATGATGCCTATAGATGTTAAATCTTATTACCTTCTAACTTCTTGATAGAAAACACTAGGAAATGTATTTTTCTTTGTAAGGTTTCTTGAATGGTTGATATTGTATGTTTTAATAACTATACAGATATATTTGACTAACCTAACTACATACACTTTAGAATAAAGTGTTATTTCAATACAGCCATCCATTGCCTCCAAAAAAAATAAAGTAGTGACAAGGCAGCTTATCATTGCTCAGGCATATTATACAACGGAAAGTTTTATTGTGCTATTTGACTGTACTCTGTCTCCCCAGGGAAAAAGCAAGTCAGCGTAAAAGCAGATAGTGAATGAGTGACACATGTAAGTGAAGAGTTGTGTATTTTATTTAATGTAAATTACATATCATGGGGGAAACAGGGTTGGGGGATGGGTCCTAGAGATGCAAATGTGTCTTTCTATAATCCACTAGACTTGGCTTGTGAGTATATGATTTTTTATGAGATCTCTCATTTGGGGATGGTTTGAGTATTGACCAGATGGAAAGCACGGCACTGTGGGTTATATCATTTATCACAATGACAGTGTGTAGTCATCAGTGATCCTCTCAACACAGGAGGAAGCTAGAACTGTGAATGTGGAGCAGCATTGCAGCTGGACTAGTGGAGTTTGGCAACATTTCTATTTCTCATTAACTTAATCATATTAATTCATTAGTCATATATATATCCAAGTAATTCACTCAAGAATTGTCACCAGAAACAATTTATAATTGTTACCTTTCTCTACAGGAAAAGTAGGCTGCAATCATTCAGAAGATTGTTTTTAAAATCTGGAAAATTATATAGCCACATATAATTATACTAGCTGTCCCTCACTATAAAATTCTATACAAATGATCAAAAAAGGAAAAGAAAAGATCAAAGTTTTATTTTATTTAAGATATATAATCACCAACGGTCAACTACATGGATTATTCCAAAACCTTCCTATTTCTAAAACACTAGATTATCTTATATCCCATACTTAACCCTTTTGCTGCAGCATTCATATATACCCGAATGAATATTTTCATGCACTGACTACGGCATTTGAGTTTACCCTACGAGCTCAAAAAAAACCCTTTCTCTATTTGCATGTTTTTTAAATACTTTTTCCTGTGGATTGCCCTATCAACAACAAAGATGTTTAGTATGCCATGTTGTGTAACATTCTGTAATAAATTTTTTATGTCATCAATGCCATTAGATTCTAATTTATCCATACTTAAATCTAATTGATGATACTTAGTGTGTTTTGAGTATTTTTTGCTAAAATTCAACATAATGGTAAATGTATCACCATGTAACAAACGTTTAAAATAAAAATAATGTCATTTATATACAAAGCAGCTCCAAATGTTATTATTAAATACATAAAATAGTCAAAATACCAACTTTTTATTTTTTGTGGACTTTTAACACATTTTGAGAGAAAAAAACTTGAAGTCAATTAACACAGGAAAAGGGTTAAACTTAAGCAGTTCTAATATGATCCTTAAGATTTATAGACTAAATTTTCAATGCTAAGTTTTCGCATGAAAGATGTTGTTCAGTGTGTTTGTGCAAATACGGTATTAATGATCAAGAGAACTAGGCTTTGAAATTCTGGCTCCACCCCTTACTTAGTCTCTGAGATTTGGGGCAAATAATTTATTTTTTTATTAAGTCTATGAAGGTGACATTGATTAGTAAAATTACATAAGTTTCAAGTGTACAATTCTATAATATATCATCTATATATTGAATTGTGTGCTTACCACCCAGTGTTCTCCTTCCATAACCATTTATGTGGCACCCCCCCACCCCCTTACCCTCTGGTGTCATTTAACTTCTTGAAAATTCATTTTCTTCATCTGTTAACCAGAAATATTCATGCTGAGCTGACAGAATGAGAAAACATCTGAAAATCATTGTTTTTAAAGTTTAGCTAATACATACACCTAAACACACATTAAATACATGGGAATTCTTTATGAAATACAATATAGATTATGATCAACATCAACATCATCATCATCATCACCATCCTAGGAGATCTGCTTAATATGCAAATTTTCCCCTCCACCTGCACTGGAAATAAGCAATGGCTTCCGCTCTACGAGCCACCCATGCAAGACAAAAATGATTGGCAAAAGCCTAAAATATTGGGTGGAGACTTTTTAGGTTAAAATAATTAAAATACATATAGAAAAAAGCCGTAACAGACATTAACACAGAAATCAGTGTTTGGGAAACTCAGATGCAACTAATATAACGAATGGAGTTCTTGTTATTAAACTGATATAGTTAAGCTTTTTATTTAGTAGAGAAACTGTAATTGCATGTAAAAGTCTAAACTCCTCTTTACATTACAAAATATTAATAATTCAATCTCTGGCTCCTGTAGGCCAATGGTTCTTCCTGAGCATGCAAGAAATCATTTAAAGAAAATGCAATGACATAAAAGCAGTTATACCATTTGTGTGACATGAACCATTTAGAACCAATTTTAGAATATTGTTCATTAAAAATCCAAAGATAGTCATAGAAACAAACATTTTAAGTCAACCCTCAAAAAGATTCATTTGGCTTTTTCTAATTGAACTCTTCTTTTAACACTCACAAAATAATGGCCTAGGACCTTTCTGTTTTCCTTAAGACCACTTCTTAGCATCCAAACTACCTGAGTGACAATACAAAATGTATTGTGAAAAGAAAGGGACACTGATTCCAATTATGTGATCAGGCTAATTGGCATTGTATCATGTCATGAAATTGACATCACACTGCCAAGACCTGGCAGGGTTCTATTAGGGCTCTGCCAATCCTGAGTTGAGTGCTGTAGCTACTAGTACTGGATTGGTTCTCCACGGCCTCAGTTATCCAGGTACTTAGATAGCAGCTGAAATTCCTAAAAATTTCAGCACAGTAGAGCTCAAGGAAAAAATAAAAACAGCTGAAGATTCTGCTACCTTTTAAGGAATTAACACTATAGGAATTTCATCTGAAGTACTTTATTACTTCCTTGTAAGCTGTCAGTTTAAATCGCTCTCAAGCCAAATTCCACATCTGTCTATCTGAAATGCTTCATAAGCTGAGGAAAGGGGAGCAGTCATCTTTTGGGAAATTCAAAGGCACACATCACTAATCCATTTACTTGTGTGATCCAAGGATATTAGCATTTCTACAGAGCTGCAGAAAAAGACGGGGAAGATATCCCCTCTTCTTTCCCCCCTATAGCCCGAACAATTTTACCGAGAATACTATAAAATGGGATTATTATGTATTTGTGTGGTATCAGAGAATTAAGATGTGAATTATACAACAAGATAGAGACAGGATTTATCTTAAATTCTGACTAAATGGAGTTTGAAGGAAGCAGGTTTCATTATATGGGGGAAATACAACCAAGAGGAAAATACACATCTTTGAAATAAAAATACAAATAAAAAAAATAAATCATATAAAAATGGAAATAAAAAGAAATTACCTTTATGCAAAGGAGATAAAATAATACAGCATGCCTGAAAAATATTCTGCATTTTACAAGTTTTATATTCAAGCTATATGAATAAATTGATAAATCTTTTTAAATAAATGTAGGAATGGTACCACAATAATTTCTAAACATTTTCACTTGAATTTTTTGCTTTTAATTGCTGGGAGAAGATCACAACTTAAAGGCAAAAATAATATACAAAAATATCAAACTATCTGAAAAGAGACATCATGATCATTTTATTTTGTTACCTTTAGACCTCACTTTCAGGAAATAACTTAAGCAAATGTAGAATAAATTTCATTACTTAGCAGGGTTCAAAGGGGCTTCTCCACAGATAGGACAATGAAATATAAGGCAACGGTAGAATCTTTTCAATAAGTGATTTGCCTGTGTTATGTAAAATTATACATAGCTGTATAATTATCTTCTTATCTACAAAACATATTTTCAGACATAAGGACCTAAAACCAAAACGTATTGTAAAACATTTCAATAATCATTCGGAAAAAAAAGAATAATTATCAAGCCAAATAAACTATATCAAAAATATCAAATGAACTCTTGAAAGGTATTTTAAATAAAAGTAATGGAAGTTAAGTTTGTAATGCACATTAACTATAATGTCATATATGAAACCTCCTGATAGCTAAATTGATAAGTGATTCCATCTAAATTATCTTTGCTAATGGAGAAGTGGTGTGAGTAACCCAAAATAATGCATAATCCCAAAATTATTTCTATTTGGTTTTACACAGCTTTTTTTCTTCTTTGACTATATAAAATAAACACATGTAAAACTAGTAGATCTCTGCAGATTCTTCCTTCTTCCCATTTCACATTTGTTTCTACTGTCTGCCACTTAGAAGTGCTCATTTCATTCTAGGCATAAGCAAAGGTTAAAAAATAAAAACTTTTGTTCCAATGGCTTTCATAGTGGTAAATCCAAGCTGGAGGAAGGAAGGCCAAGGCTGTAATCCAAGGGAGGAGGCTCCCTTATCTGGTAAGTTAAGAAGAAATGAAAGCCTCATACTGGATTTTCACATGCACAATGAGACATGATGATCAGGAAAGAGTTATGGCCCTGGAGTTTAAAAGACCTGGGTTTGAAACCCAATTCTGGTATTCAATTGCTTTGTGATTGTAAGTAATTAAACTCACTGAGTCATCAGTTGTTTACTTGAAAACTGAAGACAATATCATAAAGCTAATATGAAGATTACATGAGGTTTTCCTCAGCAGATAAGGTACTAAAGTTTACTCAAGACTACATTGGCTTTAAGGAAATTTTCAAATGCTTTTTTTCTTTACTGTACATAATCCCTCAAAATCTGGAAACTGATCTAATTATTTACAGGATACAATTTCTAGGCTCTGTCAATGTATTTTAGAAGTCAAGAATTGATTAAAATTTATCAAAGACCAAGATATGTTTCTGGGAGTTCCCTGGTGGTGTGGTGGCTAAGGCTTCAGTGCTCTGAACGCTGCGGCCTGGGTTCAATTCCCAGCCAGGGAACTACCCACATAAAAAAAAAAAAAAGATATATTCCAGGCACTGTTATCACTTCTATATTAATTTATATGAACAAGTCTCCTTTCTTCTTGTATTGGAAGTTGTTTACAAATACTTAAATTTACAAAAGTTATTATCTAACCCCCAAAGCTTGAGTATCCTCCCAAATTCTCAATCTTAGGTAATGACACCATCATCCAATCCTGTCACATGAATCATGCTATACTTCATCTTACCATCCTCTATTCTGATCAATTATCAAACATAATCAATGTTAACTACTAAAACACTCTGAACTTTTTCTTACTGTATTTAATTTCCTTAGTTCACATCCTCCGTCTTTCTCCCTTGAACTGGAGCAATTGACACTCCTTCCCTTCATTGCCCTCCACAGCAACTGTTTTTAGAATATTTACTCAGTTACTCAGCAGTAGTTCCTTCTACCTATAGAACCTTTTTTTTTTAATTTAAACAAAATCCTATGTGAAGTACAACATGCAAAATTGTAACTGAGACAGAATTTGTAATCATGTAGCTTCTCGACCAGACGTGTACCTTCTTTCTACTTTTTAATCTAGAGTAATAACTGGGGCAAGACACACAGATGTCCAAAACCCTTGAAAAAATTACTAAGACACAAGTACGCAGGAGCACTGCATTCTACAGGAGGCTTTGAGACAATGCTAATTTGGTCAGTGTACCCCAATCCCTGCCCCCAACACTCAAAAGCATACAAACACAAAACAAGGCCTTGAAAGGGATTTCCTGAAAAAAACAAAAAAACGACAATGAAAAAAAAAGTCATGTCCATTTGATTTGAGTAACAAAATTCTTTTCATGAATACCCAAAAAATTCAATAATGCAACCTGTAGTAGTGTTTGAATATCTCTGAAGGACAAGACAGTTAGATCAATATTAGTTTATTTCAATTGCTGGACTCTATGAAGAGACAAAGGTTATCATTTCATGGATTTTATTACCTGTTGGAGTGATAAGTCCTGGTGATAAGAGGCCTGGAACTGAATGGGGCAGAAGGCGAGCATTGTCCTGCAACACTCCCAAAGAACGTTTAGGAGGCCTGCCAGGCCTTGAACTGTTGAAGAAAAGACATACAAATGTCAGGTTAAAGGTGTACTCTTTTTGGAAACAATTATTACTTGCTATATTCACCTTCTAAATGTTGTTTAATTGCCAGAAGTTATAAAATTTTATATTAAAGAATATGCTTATTGCTTATTAAAAGACCAATATTTTCCTTCCTACTAAATTTCCCAACAAAGTTATGGAAAACATTCAAACTATAAAAGGTCACTTTTTAGTTTACATTCCATTTATAAGCTAGCACTTTGCAATAAAGCTTACCTATTGTGAGAAACCCAAAGTTAGCCCCTGGTGCTAAAAACTACAGTTGATCCCTGGTATTAATACATGCTACTGAGATCTGAGATAGTAACTCACAGAATTAAAATAGTATAGAATATGAAATGATTAAGTCTCTGCCCAACATGTGAGGGGTGAAGGATAAAGAGTAAGAGATGTACAATAAGACCTGATGTTCATCAGCATCTACGCAGATGCCAGAAGCCCACAGGGAACCAAGGAGTAGGGTTTTTTTCCTACCTTTTTTTTTAATCAGGCTGTATAACCAGTAGTGCACTCTCTTGAAGTGGCTGTTCTAACAAAACCTATCACCGTTGCAATCTAGGTTTTTTTTTTCCCTCAGAGATTTCTTGGTGTTTTTAACTGATGAGTTAAAGGTAAACTTACAATATTAAACATATTCCATTTGCACATTCTTCACCCTAATGTGAAAAGTTCAGGAATTGCAGTTGCAAACGCTAATCCATAAAATAATGAAATAGAAATTCAGTATCTAGCCTCCTTCTTGTAGCGTAATACAGTCAGTCTACTAAATACATTATTTGGAAGCTGTCTTCACAATGAAGAGGTACATAAGTCATTAAACATTAGGATCAAGTCATTCTGTAGTCACCCGATATATTTCAAGGATTACTTTCTAATGTTGCCTAAGACACTGCTGTTGCTTTTTAGTAGAAACGCAATTTACAAAGCAGAATAATAGGGCTTTAGACAAAATACTATTAAATAAGTCAAGCCACAAAAATGTATGGGGCTCATATAGAAAACATTTCCAAAAATGACTTTTGGTTTACAAAGAAATTTAAGTTAAACCTCACTCTATCAACTTTGCAGTACTGAAGTGCTCCATCAACCTAAGACAAACTCTGCTTTCAAATGAAGACAACTTCTAGCAACCTTACACAGAGGTACCATTACTCAGTTCATTTTTCATATAATGCTGGTGTTATTTTATTTCATTGTACATCAATATTATATATCAATCTAGCAATGAAGAGTGTGTTATTTTTTTTTCATTTAATGTTTCTATTCTATAAACAGACTCCTTGCCCACTCTTTGTACTTTTTTTTATCTATTTATAAAATTTATTGTGGTAACCAGTGTTAGCCCAATTTATAAATAAACAAATAAGTAAATAAATAGATTATGTAAGCTGGATAAGAAAATAACACCTATGCATATACTGCATACAAGATACATTTCATATTGAAATATACACACGGAGTGAAAGGGATGGAAAAAGCTATTTCATAGAAATGGAAACACAAAATCTGGGGCAGTGATACTTATGGAAGACAGAACAGACTTGAAAACCAAGGCTGTCACGAGAGACGAGAAGGGCCCCGTCATCTCACTCCCGGGCATTTATCGGAAGGAACCCGAGTGCTACTTTGAGGGGACGTGTGCATTCCCGTGTCCTTGCAGCCCCGTGTACCATGGCCGAGTCGTGGGGGGCGGCCTGGGTGTCCACGATGGCCGAGGGGTAAAGAGGGGGTGGTGCACGTGGACGAGGGAACACGGCTCGGCCAGGCAAGGGACTGGGCTCTGGCCATCCGCGGCGGTGGGGAGGGACATGGAGGGACTTGGGCTGAGTGCAGAGTGTCAGACAGACAGACAGACAGATAGGATTCCCTTATATGTGGACCCCAAAGAAGAGAATAAACGAAACAGAAACATACTCATGGGCACAGAGAACATTCAGACGGTTGCCAGTGGGGAGGGCGGTTGGAGGAATTGGTGAAAAAGAGGTTAGGAAGTACACAGTGGTAGTTACACAGGGATGTAAAGCCCTATAATACTGTAATAAGTATGTATGGTGTCAGATGGGCACTAGATTTATCCAGGAGATTACCTCATAACTTGTATCAATCTCCAATCACTATGTTGTATACCTGAAACTAATATAGTATTGTATGTCAACTGTAATTGGAAAAAAATTGGTCAAGTTTCCAACCATGACATCTATATTGGAGAATTTATGGCTTATGTCAGAAATGGCTTGGTAGTATTCACTACATATGCTATAAACCAAGAGGACCATATTCTCCATCCTAACATTCTTTTCAGTTTATAATTTTATGATGTTGGCATGACTAATTGTGAGTCTCCCTAACTAGAATGTAAGCTCCATGATGGCACCATGTATGTCTGCTTTTGTTTGTCACTGTATCCTGAACAATTCTCATGGTGTCTAGCACATAACAGGGTAAGGTAAATGGTTAATTAAATCAGTTCATTCATAATGACAAGAAATATTATTCCACTGTTGCTTCAGTTTTCAAATATTCTTTAGATCACTGTATTCTCTTTGACCACATGAATTACAAGCCAGTTGCATCATTTAATCATTTCTAAGTCTTGGACTTTACAGCAATTATAGGACATTCAAAATATGGTGCAGTAAAATGTGACAAGGTTAAAGAAGGTTAGAGGCCACTGCTTTATATCTGTGATGTCCCACAAGTTTAACAAGTTTAAGAATCCACTCAAGGACATGTGCAGTGACAATATCATTTATTCAACCACCCAGTAAACAAACATGCATTTCAGCATATGTCTGGCAGTGGAACTAGGTATAAGGGTTATAAAGGTTAAAATGTAAACTTGACAAGGTCAAGGGCTTTGGTTTGTTTGTTCTTTGATAGATTGTGAGAATCTAGAACAGCTTTGGCCTTTAAGAAGCTTATGGTCTAGTGATGAAGATATGTTTTTGACATGTTACTTCAAATTTATGATTAACTCTTTAGTGAGCATGATTATATGATATCTACTTCCAAACTTGTTTAAATTTTTTAGAGAGCAGAAATCACATTCAGATGTCTTTGTTTTTGCTCTTGGAAAGAATATTTTGGCCTCTAGACTACATTAATTAAAATCAAGTTTGTGAAAGTGCTTAATAATTAATAGAGCTTCATACTAATGTAAGATAGCTTTATTTTTATTTTTAGACCTAGTGTTCCTCTATAGTAAGAGTTCCTCCTAGCACTAAAGTTCTCGCATTTATTTTCAGAGAACACAAGCCTGACAACATTATGAAAGACTTATAGAGGACTTTATAGAAAGTTGGTAAAGATCCTTTTTGATAGATGATCCTGCCATACTTCTTATCTTTAAGAGCTTTAATAGGATCAAGCAGATATTTACATATTAATCAAGACAAATAAACATGTGGTGATTTAACTAGGAAACTGTTATGTGGGTGACAATTTAATCAGCACCGGTTGAAAGGTCCATCATTGCAGCATCCTGTTTCCGCTAAAATATTGATTGCCTTACTGATTTCAGTAATGCATTATTTTACAGGGTACAAAAGACCATGTAATTACTCGTTAATTGAATGATAATTACTTGTTGGCAATTATTTGTTTTCAGTTTAATTACAGGGTTATTTGTAGTCTGTAAGACAAAACAGACCTTTCTTTTAAATTTCCCACCGAAATGGCTCAGTGGATGTATCACCCATGAAAACCGCAAATGAAAGTTGTTAAAGTACATGGCAAATAATCCCACAAAATAGGAAAACTTTCATTAAACAGTTCAGCTAAATATTTCAGAGATTCAGCTTTGTAAAATCAACATTGGGTGTAACATTTATAGGTGGTTTAAAGGGAAATTATTCCAAAGAATCATGATTTTTCTCTGGGTCCAGGTCATCCTTTAACATAATTTATCTTGATATGTATTTTACCCTTCATTCTCTAAACTTCTTTAGAAGAAATGAAATAATAACTCAGCTTCCTGAGATTAAAGAATAACCCAACTTGAAATATATATCAACAGAATTTCATATTTCTGCAGTTGAAGTGAATTACCATCAGTGCATCTTACAGTTTGTACAGCTAGCAGTTCCCTAAGAAGGAAATTCAGTAGGTCGTCTACTGTCAACAAGATATGACACATTCTATATTTATTTAAAATTGAAATAGATAAAGTAGCTGATCTTTTGCTCATTATGATTATGAAATTTCACTGTTGCAATTATTTTTATTTCATGTCACCAGCCATTTGTATATGAATCAAAGAGCAAGCAACTTAGTAAGGGAGTAACTTTATTGTTTCAAAGAAAAAAGTCCTGTTAATACATTCATTAGTCATGTCATGAGTCTTCAGGATACTGAATATAAATCATATGGTCACACATGATTTACTGAGGAATCACAAGTCATGGCCTCTTAAATTAAAGCCTGGCTTACTACTCTTTAAAGAAACATTTGAAACATTTTGGGACAAACTGAGCAAATTACTGAGGATATAGTGGCAGTTAAAGGTGGTATGAGCATCAACTTGTAAAGACCACTGCGATTGGATTCCTGAAGTGGGAGCTATTAACAAAGACTTGGGATTTGCTTTTCAGACCTATTCCTGATATTTAAAGTCCCTAGGGATAGTCCTTGAATGTGTCATTTTCTCACTTATATTAAAAGCCATGAAAACCATGAATGACATTAGCTTTGAAGGTGGTGTTTACCTGACTGTGAAAGTGCTACTCTGACTTGCACTGTGCATATTAAATAAAATGATTCTTTTTCTTTATTTTTGCCACAACAGTAAGATTTTTAATCGAATCGTGGATTAACAATAACCTCTTAGGTCTGACATTTATTAAAACATTTCAAGGATGCCCATGGTAGTTAAACTTTACCTGACCTTTTAGTGTTTATGAAGGGAAACAAACTGTGACCCCACAGCAACCTGAATCCATCTTCTCTCAGTGCTGGCAGTGCTGGCAAACTGATCACTTCTCTAACTATTGCACTGGATTGTATTCCCAACCAGATCAAAGGCAGCAGCAACCAATTCAGCAACTGGGAAAAAGTCATCCATGCAAAATGAGCAATTAACATTAATCATATATGAAATTGTTCAAGCAGATAACTGGAACCTAGTCACTATGGTAACTCTCATAAAATGGTGCTTATGTTAAACTGGGAGTCAATCAGCCCCTGGTTCATGGGAACTTAAAATGTGGTTCATAACGTCTCTAGGCACTATCAATACAAGGAACAAAAAAACACACCAGAGGCAAAGTCATTTATATTCCATTAACATTTACTCCCTTTTTCAGTTTTTATAGGCATATCCAAAACTTAAATTTGGATATATTAAAAGCCTCAACACCAGCATTACATTAGCGTTAGGGAACTTCAGGGAATGAAGGAAAACCTCCACTTGTTAGTGGGTCACACATTACAATATCAAGGATCATGTAAAACAATTCAGGTTTATGTGTTAATATCATAGTTACAATAAATTGAATTATTTATAGCTATCATTTTAAATTGTGATGTTTAATTCCCTTGTTAACACTGAATTTGTTTTTTCTTCAATAAAAAAAAATCTGATGTAATAAACAATTTAAGGGTGGACTATTCACTTGCTAGAAAATATAACTGTGGAGGTAATTTATACTTAATTTTCTTGACTTTGTTCCCTATGCAAATTATATGTGCTCTAGGCCTTCTGTTAGCCCCTTTAAACGAGTTTGCTTTTGTCATAAGTTGACTGAATTCTAATTTAGTTCTTAGTGTAATTAACAAAGATTGTATAACAAAAATGAATTCTTAGCAGCCTGTTTCTGTTCTGCTTGTGTAATTCCTATTAACATCAGTGGAATCAATGGACCTTAGTAAATCCTGGACAACATCAACTCAAATAAACGTTCCTCTTCCTAAGGTATATCATATCACTGTCAGACACAGGCTGGTACAATAAAAGCATTCTTGAATTCAAACAGTATATATCACTGTGCAAAAGCTCTTGGTTACCAAAAGTATAAACGAAGATAATTTTTATTCTCTCTCATCCTCTTCCTTCCTTTTCAGTCTTTAATATTTTTGTTTCATTGTAATATGTGTTTTAAATTTCTATCTTCATCCACTCCTATTTCTAACACCCCATTCAGACCCTCATCACTTCATGCCAATGTTATTTTAAACAGGTTGCTTTACTGTTCTAATCCATTGTACAAAAACTGTGCTATGAGTTTCAGTGAAACATTCCTTTCATTATTTCATGTTTTGCTCTAGAACCTCAATATTTCCTTCTCCTTTTCTCAAATTAGCTTTTAAATATTTTTTAAATTTTTCAATTACAGTTAGCATTCAATATTATATTATAATAGTTTCAGGTGTAGAGCATAGTGATTACGCAATTATAAAACATACAAATGTATCATCCTGTTAAGTCTAATACCCACCTGACACCATACATAGTTATTATAATATTATTCACTATATTACCTATGCTATGCTTTACATCTCCATATTAGTTTCTAATCGTCAATTTGTACTTCTTAATCTCTTCACCTTTCTAAACAAGCTTCCCAAACCCCTCCTACCTCACAATCATGAGTATGTTCTCTCTATCTATTAGTTTGTTTCTGTTTTGTTTGTTTATTTTATTTTT
>PVJL010013147.1:0-34280 GCA_004026885.1 Lyroderma lyra | reverse complement strand
AAGACTCCACCAGGAAACTATTAGAAACAATTAACGAGTATAGTAAAGTTGCAGGATACAAAATCAATGTACAAAAATCAACAGCATTCCTTTATACAAACAACGAATCCACAGCAAAAGAAATGAGGGAGTCAATTCCTTTTGCTATCACAACAAAAAGAATGAAATACCTGGGAATTAACTTAACAAAGAACGTGAAGAGTGTTTTAGACGCAGGTAGCGTAACCCCTGTGGACCGTGAGTGCAGTGTGATGGAAGGCAGGACAGGTCGTGCTGACGGGCTGTCGCTCGGCAGGAAGAAGGTCACCTTGGGAAACAGTAACCTCCTGAGGGCAGGTGAGACGTCTTTGCCTATTTTTATACACTTTCCGGGAACCGCCTGCACTTACCTAAGAGGGCAGGCGGATGCATTTTGCCTCCGCTTCAACAGATAAGGAACAGGAAAAGGTATTTTAATGAAATGAGAGAAAGAAATAGACCTACGACTTCATTTTCAAAGCTGCATAATTAGTTGTCTACACGGTCACCACACGCTTCAGTACACCCCTGCCAACGCTGCTCGCGTTTCTGAAATCTGTCCTTAAAACAAAATCGGTGTTTTGTTTCTCAGACCGTGTCCTCACGGCCGTCACCTCGTCAGCACAGATGCGCCGCCTCCCCCGGCACCTCACTGTCCTCATGTCAGCACGGCTTGCTGACTGACCCCCACACACGGCTCGTGTTCGTCTCTGAGTCTCGACTGGAGGAACCTTTTCCGCCGTTAAGAACGCAGTAACAGCGCGCCGTGTGCACACAACGCCTGGGCACTTCCATTTCAGTTGTCACTGGGTGAAAAATGTGAGCCTCTGTGTGTGCAAGAATGACAGAGGGGAGACAGAACTGGTTATAGCCAGATAGGTCTATTGTAGCAAAACATATTGCAGTGGGGGCAGAATTTATCAGCCCACCCTTGTATTTTAGAAATGTTAATAATTATTTAACATATGGAATTTCAGTTCTGGAGTTACTAAAAATTACTTGTATGACATTGAGCATTCATGTTTCTGGATCGCATTGATAGAGACTACATAACTCTAAAATACCATGACTTAAATGGCGAAGATATTTCCTCTTTATGAGATAGGAAATTTATTTTAATATGTAGGTAGTTCTGCTTTGTATTGAAAATTTAGCCCTTAGGAAGACAGTGGATTTGGGGAGATATTTCCATAGAAGGAGAAATCTCTTCTTATCACTCAGGTTCGGTTTATAGGATTTTTAAGTGAAGAAATTACCAATAGCAACTACTTCACATTTCATTAACATGGTCACCTCTCGATACTGTAAGATGATAGCTTATTAGTATTCCCTACTCATAAGTATTTTCTATCAAAATGTAATATTTTAGAAGTGTTACTTTGTTATCCACATACACACAAAATAGTCTTCGCAGAATCTTCAGGGCATAGGATCAATAAAAAAGATAGAAAAATAAATTATCAAGGAAAGGCTAAGAAGTGTGCAAACATAAGATGATGTCAAAAACTATTAATAAACACATTTGCACTTAACTGAGCATTTACTATGTGCTAGACAGTGTCCCAGGGCAGAAGATACAACAGAGAACAAACTGACAGATGCCCCTGCCCTCGCGGGGCTTACATTCTTACGTATTAGTAATTTCACAAAATAAGCTTCATTCGCTGAAATTGTTGATTTGGAAAATTCTTTTGCTTTAAAGTCATGCTCAGTTACATTACTAAGTGAATAGTGTAGCCCATGTAACACTTTAGCTTTCAAATCCCAGAAGAAGATAAAATACATCTTTCGACACAAACTGTTGAGATGTGTTCCTGAAGCGAATGGTGTGCGATAAAAAGCTCATTTGCAGATCGTTGCTAATTGTTCTCTTCCATGTACTTTTGCTTCCTCCAGTGTGACTTACAGTGGTACAAAAGGATTATACATTTTAGAGAAGAAATTTACTGCCTGGGTGCTGTCAAATTTAATGGCCTGCCTTTTATGATGTCTTATCATTGGCTCTGATGGCTTAGGATGACTTTCATGGTGGAACTGTGAATAATTAAACATTCACATATGAAGCAAAGTGGAAAGAGGTTGGAATCCGATTTAAGGGCTACCAGAACTGTCAGACGTCATAAAGTGTGTTCACTAGAGAGCAACGCACGTCCTGGCCACCCCTCTGAAATAGTACCATAGTGGTCACTGAAATGTTATTTTCTTTTCCTAAATGTCTCTGAAAAGTCTGAGACATTCCTGTTTTTCCTCCTTTACTTGGCGGTTAGAAAGTGGATCCTAGTAAATACATTTCCTCATTGCCAAAAACAGCCATGATTTTATAAAGGTGCTTTCTAAGCTAGTTCTTCGGTAGCCGTGTTTCAGCCAGTTCTGGGTGCAATGGACTACGCGTTTGTGTCCCCCACAAATGTATATGTTGAAACCCGAACCCCCAATAAGATGGGATTAGGAGGTGGAGCTTATAGGACATAATTAGGTGTGAAGGTGGAGCTCCCATGGGGGATTAGTGTCTTTATAAAAGGAGGAAGAAGCTCGTTCTGTCTCTCTCTCTCTCTCTCTCTTCCTCCCTCCCTCCCTCCCTCCCTCTCTCCCTCTCTCCCTCCCTCTCTTTCTCTCCTGCCCCACCCTTTCCACTACCATGAAGTCATGATACAAGAGGACCCTCTCTAGTCCAGGAAGTGGACTTTCACCAAGGACTCCCCCGTGCTGGTACCTTGTTCTTAAGATTTCCAGCCTTCAGAACTGTAAGAAATGAAGTTCGGCTGTTACAGCCACCTGGACGGACACTGGGTCTGTGCACCCACCCCTCAGGCACTGTCTGTTGGTTGCTAAAAAACAAATCACAACAGGCGCCTCCTTCTGGTACTTGTCCTTGGCCCAGTGAGAACCGGAGTGCTGCCCTGGGGGGCTCGCAGCCCAGCTCCCCACATCCCGGGACGAGCAGCTGCAGCCATAACCTGTTGTTATTAGGTGTGAAAGGCTGGCCTCCCTGCCTCAGTGTGGGACTGATTTTGTGATATTGTACAACTTAGGCATCCGAGCTCCCCGGTACAATGAGGCAGAAGCGAATTTCTAGCCGAAAGCCGCATTTTTGTTTAGCTTCTGTCCCTCTGCCCTGTCTCTCTTGTATCCCTGATGTCCCTTCTCCTGGGAGCACTCCCCAGAACACATTGCAGGAACGCAAATTCGTATCTCAGGTTTTGTTCCTGTGGGACCAGACCCAAGACTCTGGATGGAATTAAGTCATGGCGCGAGAGGACTCCATCGCCTCTAGGCCTTTACTGGCTCCTTAAATCTGCAAACACCTCCCCAACAAAAGACAATTCCTGCAGGCGTCTCAGTCCCTTCATTTCCTATTTGCTCCCCAGTCACTTGTCGAACCTTTTCCACTTGGACCTCTGGTCACAGACTGCAAAAATTGCCTTCAGTGCCCTGGCCGGCACCGTCCTCACTACACTGCCCTTCTGGTGGATCGAACTACCCTGCAGCGTGCAGCACTGGGAGCTGCGTGTTTCTGTCCGTGTTCTGCAGGCGTTGCATCCTGACCCACAGACCCACCTCCTTCTCCGGGAAATGTCGGGTGGGGAGGAGGAAGATGAGGTCAGGGGGCACTTTGTTTTGTTTTGGTCATGTCTAAGGAAAGAGAAAGCAAGGGCACATGTCTTCCATGCTCACTTGCAGCAAAAGTTACAAAATAACAGAAATAAGCTAAAGAGAAAATGTAGTGGTACCCCAAGTCTTGGGGTGTCATCAGTACACAGGATGCATGGTGGATTAGAAAAGTAGTGTTTCCCCTACTGTTTACGCCCCTATGGCCGAATTATCAAGATTTTTTTATCTGCCCTTATTTTTTTTTAAATTGCTTGATAGACATTTATTGAGAGAACAAAGATAATAGTATTATCTTTCCTAGTTAAATCAATAAAAAGCTTTGGAAACTAGCAAGTGAATAAAATGATATAGAGACCAACATTTTGTGCATTGATCCAGATAATGTAGTTCATGACTATTGGCAAGATAAACAACAAAATAATCTTTTAAAAAATTTGGGATGAAAACGTCTTGGGGGAGGGGTTGGGGAAGGGATCTAATTCTGTTACCAGATTGTAATAGCTTCAGTAGATAGTAGCTGCTAATTATTATGTTATTTACTCTGCCAGGCACTCTCTCAAACGTTTTACATTTCATACCCTAATGAATCCATGTAACAAACCTATATAGCAAGTGCTATGATTTTATCTATTTAGGAGCAAGACAACTGGAGCACAGACAGGTTAAGTGTATACAACCAGTAAGAGGTGAAGCCAGGAATAGAACTAGAGGGAACGTTCAGGGGATGAAGCAAAGACGGGCCTGCTGTCCAAAGCACCACGTCTTTTCTCTTGGTATGATGAGCTTCAGCATTTTAGTTGGTGCTAGGCATGATCCCATGACGATGATCTGGCCCGAAGGAGGGGCTGTGTGCCGTTGTGGGGTACAAAAGGAGGAGGATGCACTCTCCATCTTTTCAACCCTCTTCTTGCTGCCAAACATGGGTAAAATCATTGAGTTGTCTCCGATAGTAAGGTAGAAGCAACGTATGAGGATGGCAGAGAAGTGAAATTTTCAAAAGCACACTTCCCTGAAAATTATGGAGCTGTATGACCAGCCCTGGACTGTCCAGACTTCTAGATGAAAGAAACACGAACTTCTGTTTTGCTTGAGCCATGGTCTTTTGGGACTCATTTAAGCAGCCTACCTTATCTATTCATTAATTCAGAGAAGCATCATAATATATTGGAAGAAGCATTGGACTGGGTATAAGGAGAGCAGAAGGCCAGAAATTATGCTGAGGGAAAAACATATGCTTGGAGACAAATTGTGGACTTATGGATAAAATGAATGTGTTAGGAGAGACAGAATGTAAGGTCCCTTCTGATTGCAAAATGCTGTGAAAGATAATTCCAAAAGATGAATAAAAATACTCAGGTCATGTCATTTAATCAGTTTTGAGACGTTAATGAATTATCTGACATATATCGAGATAAGTATGAGACTGATACCATCTTTGAAAATTGCTTAAACAAAATTGATTCTTTCTATAAAATAATTTGATTTATGGATATTTCCAATGTTTTTTACATATTCACCAATGAAATTAAACACACTATATAACTATTTTAAGTCACATGATAAAGCATTTCCTTGAAAAGCTCTTAATTTCAAATTTGCCTGTGCAAAATGAAAAAACAGTTCTTTAGTAGAATATTTTAAATGCGTATCTATCGTATCTGCTACGTATATTCTGAACCTTATGTAAATTTTTCTGGGCTGAAAATACCAACATTGACCTAAGTACTTTATAGGTTGCAAATACATTGATTGAATGTAAAAGTCCACACGAACATAACACCAAGCAGAAAGGCCCAATACCTGTTTCAGTCACTGCTGTATTCTGTATGTGCAGCAATTAGCCTGGCCTCTTGTAGCAATTCCACATGCATTTGTTGCAGGTATGGATGATTGAGTGGAGCCCCTAAAGCACGACAGATGATTAATATCAACTGTTGATGAAACCTACCCACGGTGAAAATGCCTTGGAAAAATGACCCTAAAATATAGAAGTCATCTCATTTTAAAAGTTTTTATTTAGTCATACAAAAATTAAATGCTTTGGAAAAATAAGTGATGTTGGCTTCTTTCTTTCCTCTGTGTTGATTTTTATTTCCTATCATCACCAATCTTCAATCTTAATATTCTATTCTCTTCTTGCATCATTTTGGATTTAATTTTTCTCCCTACTCTCAAAGGTCCTACAACTACTTCCCAATTTAGCAAATTTTCGAAATTATTCTCTTTTCTTTAGCTAGGTCTCAGAGTAAGAAGTGCAACTATTTTTTTTTTTTTTTTTTTTTTTTTTGCTTTTTGGTATGTGGGTAGCTCCCTGACTATGAATTGAACCCAGGCCGCAGCGCCTGACAGCACCAGCGCCGAAGCCTTAAGCCACTACACCATCAGGGAACTCCCCAGAAGTGCAACTCTTGACTTCGATCTCCTGAATCATGCTTGCTCCTCAGGACTCACAGACAAGTCACACTTCAAGAGTCCGTGACTGCTCTTGGCTCATCTGCATCCCCTCAGCCCTGTACGTTGTTATATTCTGGAGAGTTCTACATCCTTCGAAGAGAAATGAGAGAGTTGGGAGAGTCCCAAGAGCTTTAAATTGCCATAATTAGTAAAAAGAGAAGCAAAATTTAATGAAAGCTACACATATAGTAGACTCTCTTTTAACCAGAACTCAAGCAATCTGCACTCTCAAGCAACTACCAAAATCTCGAGCAACTGGCAAAAATTTCAGTTGCTTGCGATGTGCTGCTGGCTTCAGTTGCAGTTAACGAAGAGTCTATTGTACATGCTTTTTATTTTTCATGTGTTTATGTATTATACAATTATATGTCTACTACATGGAAGGGCCAATTGAAAAAAAAATCAGATATATGGTACATATATATTTTTGTTACTAGAGAACTTTTTTCCAAACCAGAAAAAGATTTTTTTTTTAATGTTGAAGAAATGGTGCAGTGGACTCCTATTTCCTGTGTATCAGCTCACAAGAGTAACTCCTGCAACAGCTGTGAAGCAGTAAATGAAATATTGACTGAGTTACTTGTCATTTAATTTGCAATGATTTCAGTACTTTTCAAGTGCTAGGCCAGGCACAGGGTACAATTTAATTGTTCGTTCTTGTAATTTGAAGACATAAGACAACACCTTATAAGTTAATTGGAACACAGAAAAGTTAACGCGGGTTTTGCAAGCTAATAAGTAAAAAGAAAAAATCATGTCATGTTTAATTAGCTGCACAACATATTACTGCTTACCCATTTTTTCCCTGCATTTTAGTTGAAATTCAGTATTAAATGTATCATGAGTTTTTATTCCATTTTGGTTTATGATTCTTGCCTTCACGCTTTGTAACTGTTACTAAACTTGTGCACTTTACCAGTTAAGACTCAAGTTTAGAGAGTAGTCTACCTTAATATTATTTCCTGGCAACTTTGGAAGATTCTGCTTTTATTTCCTGCTGTGCATGTCATTTTCCCACCCAATTAAGAAAAGTTCATTTTGAGTAAAAATTTGGGAGTCCTAAATTTTGGACAAGTGTGTCGATTTTTCTAATCAGTAGTAATTAACAGCTTTCTAAAAGTACTAATGGCCCCTAATTTAACTCTATTTTATTTTACAGAGTTGAACTATATAATTTAGTTGGAGTTGAACTGATTTCCCAACCAAATTCTTAATTTTATTTTACGGCAATTTAAACTTTTAAAATATCCTTTAAAATTTTTTCAGTTGCACTTGACAGAAAATATGATACTAGTTTCAGGTGTATGACATAGTGATTAGACATGTCTATAGCTTACAAAGTGATCACCACAATACATGGAGTACCCATCTGATACCAGACATAGTTATTACAGCATTATTGATTATATTTCTTAGGCTGTACTTCACCTTCCCTTGACTGTTTTGTAACAACCAATTTGTACCGCCTAATCCCTTCCCAATTTTTAACCCATCCCTCCAGCTCCCCTTATATCCAGCAACCATCAAAATATTCTCTGCATCTTTGGATTTGTTTCTATTTGGTTTGTTTGTTTCTTGAATTACACATTTAAGCAAAACCACAATGCATCTGTCTTTCTCTCTCTGACACTTCACTCAGCACAACATCCTCTAGGTCCACCCATGCCACACAGATGACAAGATCCCATTGCCTTCCATGGTCAAGCAATATCGTATACATGTACCACTTATGCTTTATCCATTTATCGATCAATGGACACCCAGGCTGCCTCCAGATCTTGGCCATTGTAAATAATGCTGCCATGAATATATGAATGCACATGTCCTCTCAAGCATTTTCACTTTGTTTGGATAAATACCCAGAGTGAGATTACTGGATCTTCCTTTGTCTCTTGTCTCCTTTGTTTTAAAGTCTTTTTTGTCTAAGTATTGTTACCTCAGCTATCTTGTTTGGTTGTTTCCATTTTAATGAAATATCATTTTTTCATCTCTTTACTTTCAGGCTGTGTGTGTCTTTCAATCTGAAGTGAGTCCCTTGAATGCAGCATATGTAAGGATTGTTTTCAATCCATTCATCAACTGTGTCTTTTGATTGGACAATTTATTACATTTACATTTAAAGTAATTGTTGATAAATATATAGGTATTGACTTTATATATTTTAATTTTAATTTTTTTGTCTTAAAGAAGTCTCTCTAAGATTCCTTAAAATACTGGCTTGATGTTGGTGATCTCCTTTAACTTTTTCTTATCTGGGAAGCTCTTTATCTGTCCTTCGATTCTAAATGATAGCTTTGTTGGGTAGAATCATCTTGGCTGGGACTTCTTGCTCCTCAAAGGGGAACTCCACAGCCGGGATATCCCTCCTGATTTTTAATGGTCACATGTAGGTATGGGACCAGCCTGTTCTTGGTTTTTCTCCTTGTATAATTCTTGAGGTGGATTCTTCTGTATATCCTTAGTTGCAGGGCTTCAATTCAGCTAGACTTCAGGCTTTTTTCAGTGATGGTTCTTCCATAGTTTAGGTGTAATTTTGATGTGGTTGTGAGTGGAGGTGAGAACAGCATTTACCTTCTCCATCATCTTGATAATCAAGGCAATGTAAACATTTTGTATTAGGAAGATAGGATGAAATTGATGTCCCTGGAAATTCTTATTATTCCATCTTCTATGTATATCACCAGGCTTGGAACACAACTTTGGTGCTCAAGGAATACCTAGAGAATCAGTGAAACAAAATGATGAAACATCATCAGAGAGAGAGGCTACCAGGTACAACAAATTCCAATTTCTAATGGACCATCATGCCAGTAAATTGATGAGGAAGTTATATTGCTACACATCTATTTACTCAGACATGGAATCATTCTTTTCCCTCCCTTATTCTTAGGTTCATGTTTACTCTACTGCTTCATTCTGTTGTTTCTGACATAAAATCTATTAGGAGTTAGTGCTTCCACTTTACTTGTCTTTATGTCCACTGCTCCAGTCAAAGCCCTCGTGTTATCTTCCCAGGACAATTCTATTAATAGTAGTCTCTTAACTGATGTCCCCACATGCATTCCTGACCTTCAAAAATTCATTCTCCACCCAGTAACTGTACATTGCCATTGAAAATATCAATCCAATTATGTGAACATCCTGTTAAAGATCAACAAAATTTTATCATTATGTATAGAAAAGAAATCCAAATTTCTTCCCATTCCAAGCTATCTTCCACAACTGTGCAACTTTTCTACATGCTATGCTGAAACACTTTTACCTTTTCTTTTTGGTGCCTTAAGTATATCAGGGTTTTTTTTTTTTTTAATTGGTATTGTTGTGTGTTTATGTTTAAATTGCAATACTGCCACCCATGCTGCTTTATTTGCTGTAATGCTCATTTCTCCAGCCTCGACATGGATGACTCTCATTCATTCTTCAAATCTTATCTCAAATTTTATTTCCTTAGGGATTTCTTCTCAGACTTCCATGATCTTCCAATCATTCTTTTTCCTATTTTGTTTTGAATTGGTTGTCATGGCTCTGATAAATTTTGTCTTCATGTGTATTAGTCTGTTTGCCTGTCTTTCTGCCAACCTCTAATCTACATGAAGAAAGGTATGGACCACATCTCTGCAGTTCACCCATGACCTAGTGCATATAGGTGTCCAATTTTCTAAATGTAAATTTTCTTAAATGATGGATTATGTAAAATATATTTGGTGTTTTGTTTTGTTTTGTTTTAAACTAAAAGGTTTTAAAATGGAAATTCTTGGAAATACTTGGTGATTTTCACGTGCACACTTTGGATTGTCTTCCTTATTTTATATTTCACTATACGTAAGCTCGGTTGAACTCCTCACAATATTACCAGATGCCTTGTTAATACGGCGAAGATAAATGCATTAGAACTTCAGTGACAGAAGGCACAATTGTGGTAGAGACTTAATGCCTCAGAAGTGGGAAGTCACAATTGATATTTACATAGTTTGGGGGGTCTGGACTTTTGTGTTTTAAGGTGGATTTTCTAAGGCAAACAAGTTACTGGGAATGGAAGGTTTAGGACATAACAGTGTAAGGTTGGTGGCTGTATCAAAACAAAGGCAATTAAATATTTGATTTTAATAATTAAATTATTGTGATAACTGAACTGTTTACCCAGGAGAGCAGAATGGTATCTTTGATAAATGAATCTACAAGAACTACCTAAAGCAAAGAGTAAAGTTATTTATTATTTTATAATTGTACCTTTCCTAGGGAAAACTTTTTTGACACAAGCAACAAAAATATGCTGACATTGGTGGTTTCAATTATTAGTGATTTCAGTTAGTAGCTCTATTAGTTATGATGAGGGTGGTTCTTCTACAGAAGAATAATAATATGATACTACAAAGTTTATTTTACTATAGCTTTTGCAGGAGAGACAAACAAACAAGAACAACAACAATAAAAAAATCAGTTCCAGAATGTATTTGGTTAACAGAAAAGTAGAATAAAAGAGAGAGGATATTTGATAAAATAGGCTTTCTAATTTAGACCACCACTTCTCAAAGGATAATTTGAAGAAAATTGCTTCTAACGGTAGCTTCAAGATAGTTTGCTGAAGTCTGTCTTTAAATATATTTGAAAATGAGTTAAATAAAGTTAAACAGGTGCTCCTATTTCCTTCATGGCATTTCAGAGCCTTTGGTATGTTAAGGTACATTGTGGATTTTCAACCGCAGGATGAAACAAATAAAATGTGCTAAGTTTGTTTGACTCAGGAACTCTTGCTCTCCTGGGACCAATGAATAATAAAGCTCACTTTAAGAAAGCCTGTTATAAGTTAAGAGAATGATATAATGTTAAGAAATTATACAGTTACACATTTTTTAATTTCAAAACTATATGCGAATAAAAATTTATAACCTGTAATATTTAAAATTTTGTATCAGGGCATACATAATATTTTACAAAGTTAATTTGATCATCTTTTGGGGAACAAATAGAATACCTAGTTTTGAATAGTCTCTCATTTTTATCTTTGTTGTACACTAAAATTGGATTTGTATAAACTTGATTCTTTTTAATATAGAACAAAAATCATACTATAAATAAAATTTTCAAGTAACTCATATTTTCAGAGAAATTTCACTGCTCAAGTAGCTAATAAGTAGTTTTGCACCAGAAGAGGCTGAGTTTGACGTATCTTCATAACATCCGCCATGGAACTAACGTGATGTATTCTAACTCTGCCATTTCGAAGGAATCTGGCCCTTGAAAATTAACATCCCTGTACTTTAGATTAATTATGGGTAAAATGAATGATGTAGGGATGCTCTGAAAATAAAATGAGGTAAGAAATCTGGTAAAGCACTTGAAACATTGCTTTGCAAGTTTTAAGTGCTAAATAAATGCTTACTAGTATTACTTAAAATATAGAAAGGTTAAAAGCACTTACTTTTTAATGTTTCTCATTTTCTCCAGTGAGTTGAACTGTTCATTATTTCAGGATACAGTCTGTGAGTCAAAGTCTGAAATATTTCAAAACATCATATTGTGTGTTATTTAGAAGCCTTGACTCCGGGTGTTAAAAATGAAACATAAACTTTTATTCTTATAATTCAGCAGGATTATGAGAACTATGTAAATTCCAGAAACTGTAAAGGTAGTGGGATACTTATGCTTCTATCCAACTGCAGTTTTGGCCTTCAGAACTTATTCTTTCCTGACTGATTGTAGCTGAGCACAATATGATAAGTGAAGAAAAGAATTCTTATCAGTGGCACCTGTCCTACCCACACAGCCTTTTGATTAAATTGCTGAGGCCTAAACACCATCTATAATTGTATTCTCGTAACTGAAGATAGATGACCAAATTTGTCATCAGGCTGGAAGAGTTATTAACTGGTTTTGTGTTCATAATTTCCAATGTGACATTAAAAATAAAATCTACTTCCAGATAGTTTAGGGCGGGCATGAGGGAGACATGAAATGGGAGAAGCAAGTGCCAGGCAGGAGACGAGGTGGTTTCCTTTGCCAGTGAACAGCTGAGATCTAGGCGAGGAAGAAAAAAATGGAAGACACATTTATGCCCTGGATGAAATTAATATAAATCTACAATTATGCCCAGATGGTGTGATTTCACAACTTTCATTTTATAGCACTTGGTTTTGGTGGTAAAATGGTCAATTTCCGTTCTGGATCATACTTG
The DNA here is from genome assembly GCA_004026885.1 of Lyroderma lyra. Classification (NCBI taxonomy): domain Eukaryota; kingdom Metazoa; phylum Chordata; class Mammalia; order Chiroptera; family Megadermatidae; genus Lyroderma; species Lyroderma lyra. Next base: position 22,021 of record PVJL010013147.1, on the reverse strand, counting down.
TAAATTCTCGAGCAAAGTGTCATATTTTTAATGTAAATACTTCCAAAGCAAAACTTATTTCTAGCATCAACTACAGGGAAAAAGTCATGAGCATCCTCTTTTGGAGTCACTTATGTAACTGTTTTCTGTAAGAACTGCAAAAGAAAAAATATTAAAAAGAAACAAAGATAGGGATAAGAAAAATTCAGTAAGATGATTGAATTAATTTGAAGCTTGAATAAAATCTTCAGTGGATGATTTAAAATTTGACTTGAGTTTACAATATGATGTCTTAAAGATGTTGCTAATTCCAGTTCTTTCATCCATCAAGCAAATGTTTCCTAGGTGTCATTGATATGGCAGGTGCCATTATAGACCCCAGTAGAATGGTAGTGAGCATCATGAGAGTATGTTTTATGGGGAAGACAGAAAAATTGCAAATAAAACTATGGTACAGTATTATTAATGATGAATAAATTGTGGAGACTGAGGGAGCTAGAGGACTGGCGAGTATGGTACTTTTATATAGGTGATGAAATGTCACCTTTCAGGTGGCATTTTAGCAGATACTTGGAGTAAATAAATGAGTAAGTTATAAGTATTCATGGTATTCTAATCTGAATCATTCTAAACTAGACATTTTAAGGTAAACTAACTCATCTTCATCACTGTGTATATATGGTGAACACGAATAGTGATGGGTGTACTGGGATTATGCAGATTGGATTGGACCAACCCAAGCCTAATTCTAGAAGGGTCGGGGGTCATTTCCAACTGATCCGCCAAACTCCTGGATGCTACTCGGTGAAGGAAGGAGAGTGAAACTAGGGAGACAATCACCACTATCCATTAAAACTATTAGGGAGGTCTTAATAGGCTGTCAACGTGCATATTTCATTAATCAATATCATTGATATCATTAATGTTATTTGTATCAGTCAGGAGTCTCTAGAGAAACAAAACTAATTCAAGGTATCAGTATTTATCTCTGTCCCTATCTAATCTATGATATCTATCTATCCGTCCATAGAGTAAGAAGAGAGGTTTATTTTAAGGAATTGGCTGACTGGATTGTGGGGGCTGGGCATTCTGAAATTTGTGCGGCACCTGAAGACTGGAAACTCAGAAAGGAACTAATGTTGTGTTCTTGAGCTAGAATTCCTTCTCGTGCAGAAAATCTCAGTTTTTGTTCTTAAGGCCCTCAATTGATTGAATGAGACCTACCCACCTAATCAAGGGTAATCTGCTTTACTTAAACTCAACTGATTGCAAATATAAACTACATTTGCAAAATACCTTCATGGCAACACTTCGATCAGTGCTTGATTGAGTAATTGGGTACTCTAATCTAGCCAAGTTGACACATAAGACTAAGCATCACAGTATTTTGAAGAGATCAGACTCTCTGCCAAACAGGTGTTTCCATTAGAAATTTGTAAGAATTTGAATACAGGTACACATACATTCATGTACATAATGTGGCAAAATACAATGTAGCAAATACTAAAGTAAAAATTAGTTTTTATACTTAAAATTTATTTCAATCATAGTTGACATACACTATTTTATTAGTGTTAGGTGTACAACATAGTGATTAGGTATTTTTATACCTTATGACGTGATCACTCCCTTAAGTCCAGTACCCATCTGACACCTGCATAGTTATTACAATATTATTGACTATATTTCCTCTGGTGTACCTTACATCCCTATAATTATTTTTATAACTGGAAATTTGTACTTCTTACTCCCTTTCACCTTTTTTCATCCAATTACCATACTTTATAGCCACTAAGATTCATGCTACTATCACGTGAGAGGAGAGAGAAAGGATTCTAGTAAGTTCTTATTGCCCTTCTACAGAAGCAGGTATGCACTAGCTAGCATGCACGAGCATCAGTATTATATGAGATCTATTTTAATCTACATATGAAAAAATAAAAGTGAGATGGTTTATTCATTCAACAATTTAGTAATCTCACTCAGGGTGAAATACTATGAAATTCACTTTGGGTGGGAAGTAGTTTTGATAAATTTCTGGTAAGTTCCATGCTTACCTCTCAGGAGAACACTTATTTTGAGAGAAGAAAAATGGAGAATAGTCAACAAATTTTTAGAAACCCTAAGATGAACTCCTGATAGCAAAGCAGCATACTCTTAGAAGTAATGTGATATGTCATGATAATCAGCATATAAATAATTATTAACAGTTTATAGCAGCATGTTAAGTATGAACTGGTAATTATAACAGTATTTTCAAGAAATTCATCTTTAGTAGCAGCAATTTTACTTTTGCAGATCTATGTCTTTTGCTTTTTTAGCCACAAGGCTGTGACTGGAGTGATAGGAATCTGAAAAGCAAGAGCTGATAGGCCACTTGGTTTAATATTTCTAAATATAAGAATAGAGTAGCTGTATAGTTTCTGTCCATTTCTCCTAACATTTTGCAGTAGAGTGACTGACTCTGAGGGCCACGGAATTCATAGATAAGACTCTTAATTGTCACTGAATAATGTATTAATAGGATAGGGAGCAAAATATAATTTGATTTCTTCTTTATATGCGTACTGAGGTATGCTAGTAACTTTTTATTCACATTTTATATTTTAATCACGTGCAAAATTTTTCCAGTGTTTAAATTCCGAATCAGTCAGAGACTTGGAGCACTGGCCTCCCTGGAAGTTGCGTAGAGGGCAGATTTGCATTTTAGAAGGGCGTTGTGTAAGATAAATCGAAGGAACTGGAAGTCTAGAGCCAGGAATCCCTGCAAGGAGGTTATTTCTGTACAAGAGGTGAGAAGTTGGAGTGAAACATGAAAGAAGAGAAATTGAGAATTAAAAAACATGACAGTATCTTTGTGGTGATGTAACTATTTAATATCTTCATCGTGGTGGCTGTGGTGGTAGACACATGAACCCATGTGATAAATTTGTATAGATATAAATGCACACACACACACACACACACACACACACACACACACACATACACACACCCAAACACAGAAATGGAATGGAAGAGGCAGAAATAAGATCTGTGGGTTGTTTCAATGGCAATCTACGTTCTGGTTGTGACATTATAGAATAATGTTGCAAATTTGTAATTGGAAGCAACTGGTATGGTATACATGGGATCTCTCTGTATTATTTTCTACAACTGCATGTGAAACTGCAATTATCTCAATGAAGATTTTAATTCCAATAACAGACAGGACTTGGTAATGGTTGTGTGCTGTTGCAGCAACAGAGATGAAACGTTTTAGCCTGACACTTGGAACAAATAGTGAACAAATAGTGCTGATGTCATTCTCTGGGAGAGAAAGTCAAGGAGAGAAAAGAGGTAAGGCAAGTTTTTGGTGCTTATGGGAGATGTTGCTGGGTAGTTAAAGAAATAAATTGGTATACAGTTAAAGGGAGGATCTATACCTGGTGATGGAGAGTTTAGAGTCATCAGAAAATGTGAGTAGGGTTTGTCAATGTGAGAATACATAAGATTACCTGCTACTATTTAGGTCAAATCTTTTAGGGTTCCCACCTTATCTGGGAAGGAGTGAAAGTATAGTCCCTGAAAATTCAGCAAGGTGAGAAAATGGCATAAAATCTGCGGGCTGTCCAGAAAGTATCAAGCCATGTAGTATGAAAAATAGAGGCATCTGTGGCTGGATTTTTTCCGGACATCCCTGGCATTTCCTTAGCTTTTTCACTGAATCACCCGCGGTGAGTCGACCATAGTCCAGAGTGAGATACCCTCGATGAGTGGCATTTACCCTGCTCTGCCCCACTGAGACCCTGGTGGGAGGAGTTCCTCCACAAAACTCAGTTCGCAGCGACCAGGCTCCAACGTGGAGCAGGGCTGCGAATTCTAATTTCTAACCTTTGCTTCTGCATTTCGAGATGTCAAACATTCTTCCATAGCCACTGTTGTGTGATACCAAAAACAATTTGAATTTTTAAAGACCCAAGATAGATGTTGTCTTGAAAATATAGTACAATAATGGAAAGAGGCTTACAGATTTGAATTCAAGTATCTAATTAAAAATTACCATGAATACTATTTAACTTCTTTTCTCTGATTAATAAGATGTTTAAAGACATCTGTTGTATAGTAAATCCCCCCGCAATTAAAAGCGACTTCTTGGGGTAACAGAATGAATCACTTTCCCACATTATTGACTTTTAAGTTAAGATCAACAGCAATAAAATAGGTTAATAAAATGAGTAGATCTTATAAAATAAAGGGTTCTGGGGTGTGGAAGAGGTTGAAAAATGTGTTTGAAAAGCCTCTTTCATTTTAAGTCTTTGTGCCATTGGAAAACAAATTAAAATGTTTCTCAAATCTCAACTGGCCATGTTTTGTTGACCCTCATGAGATTTGTCTGGAAAGGTGTATTCTCTGTATTTTTCTCTTTATGTTAACACTAATGCTTATTTTAGGTTCTTCTTGATTTTTCATGATCACTAATCCTCAAAAAGCAATAATTTCTTATCCAACTTTATATTAAAAGGTAACTGTTTTAACAAAGTTTTACTTTTAAAAAGCAAAGCAATCTTACTTGTTTTTATCAATTTCAATGAGAAATTTACTCCAAGTAACAAAAATAATTTAAGCTTTCAACGAACAGTATGTTATAAAAGCTGACTTAAAGAAAATGTTTCTTTAACATTAAAAACCCTAAATGAGAGATATAATAATCTGTGGTTTTTCACAATGCTTTTGCAAAAATAATATTTCTTTCATGGTTCTGTTGTTATTATATTAGTTTTTCTCTGGTCATTGACCATTGGTTAATCTCTTTATTTTTATAATTTTCAAGTATTGTTTACAGGTGTGTAGCTTACGTTAGCTTTTCTATTTAACTGTTGTCTTCCTCATCACAGATACTTCTGAACATATAACTTGATACATTATATTCTCTAAAAAATTACTTTTTTTCAAACATCTGTACTTAACCTGGATGACCTACTTCAATATACTTCTACCCTACTCTTTTCTACTAATCAATCCCTGACTTTAATTAAATGTAAGGTGGAATGTAGGCTTGGAATTTTAAGTGATGGCTTTTTCTTGGAGAGAAGAAAACATCCCATGTTACCAACTTTTATTTTTCCTAATGATCATCATCCAGTTAAAAGGGTGGGAGCCTCTTATCAGACATATTAACCCATCTGTCTGTCGACTAAGAATGAGCACTGTTTAGGTAAAAGTTGAATAGTCATTATACTCTCAGACGGAGCACCCTAATTTCAGGGCCACTTGTTTCCTAAAGATATTGGTGTTTGCATTTTTGAAATTTCTCCTCCTTTCAGGAAAAATAGCAGGGAGAGTGTGTCACAAATTCAACTAAAAGACTATGAATCAGAAACTATAATCAATTAGTTCTAATCTCCACATAGTCGTCAATGTAATAGTCATTAGTCATTTATTTAATCCCCTGTATTAGTCCCATATGTGTGAAATGTAAAGTTTATTCTCTGAATACTCTGAGGCAGATGCAGTGCTAAAGCTATAAGGTGGGGACCAGCTTCTGGAAGATCACAAATGCTTATTTAAGGATTTTAACTTTGAGAGTCTGTTCTACATAGATGTCTCATGTTTCTGCACAACTGATAAGCAGAGACACTGACGACTTCTTTTCTGGACTATATGTTCAGTATTTGCAAGTTAATGATAGTGTCTCACTGCTGAGGAGGGGGCACATTTGTTTACTGTTCAGTACAACGACTATAACATCTCTCTCTGACACAAATTTAGGTAGGTTTGCTTACAGTCTCTCATATAAGATTGGCATTTCCTAAGCTTGGTGTTCCTTAGTTGTGATGAAAACTCACTGTGTAAGGTGATGGAAAGAGAAGTCACATTAGGAGGTGAACTTATTATACATCAAGTTGACAATGCACTGTAGAATTGTATGCCTGAAACCTATGTAATCCTTGCTAACAGATGTCACCCCAATAAGTCTAACAATAAAAATGAATTAAAAAAAAAAGAAAACTCACTGTGTGCATGGCATTAAGGTGAGCCCACACCTACATCCCCCCAAAAACCATGGGAGTTAGGGACAAGGAGAACCCACATGAATAGGAAGATCATTCTGTCTGCTATGCCATGAGTACCAGAGTCTTTTGTTTCTGACCCAGGAGTCCTGTGTCTTCTGCCACCGTACATGACTCTCCATCAGCCTAACTTAATAGCTTGCCAGCAGAATAAAATCTAAAACTTTTAACAATTCTTGATGATCTGGTATGAAATGGCAGACAACAGAGAACTTTAATGATGAAAATATATACTATAATTATTCTGGATTTCTGAGAATGTTCAGAGCTAGAAAATACATTTGGCAATTTTCTGTATGTAGTTGAAACCATGGAAAGACTCGCTCTGCAGAAAAGTGTGGTGGTGGTGGTCCAGAGAGGGGCCAAGGGTAAGTACATGTGGAACAGGAATGCTGAAAAGTTAGATATACATGACATAGAGAAGGGGAGGATACATACAGTAAGGTTAATAAATCCAAACATTGAAAATCAACATCAATTTCCACAAAATACATAAAGCTGATGCTATTTGGCATGAGATAGGTAGTGACCATGGAGGTAGAAAACAATAAAAAATGTTGTTTTAGTAGTTCAAAAGAGGGGAGTGTCTAGAATGATCGCTACGAGAACCAAAATCCAGAGATCAAATTGGAAGAACAGAAGAAGCAGGCCTTTGCTTTGGTTAATAGAACATTTGGAGTCTTTTCAGAACAATTTTTTTGAGAGGTGAGGATAAAAAGCTGAATGGAATGGACTGAATAATGAATGGTATCCAAGAATGTTTATTTAGAAGGAGAAAATTGTGATATATGCAACTACAAAGCAGACATATATCAAAGGTTTTATTTAATTCACCAAGGAGCTGGTAAGAAGGCACAACTTGTTCAAAGGAGATTTCAAAACCACCCTGGAATCAAATTTGGAAACAGATGCAAAACAGGTCAGTATCCACAGGACAATAATCACATGCATAACCACTGGGTAAAATCTGCATTTGTTCAGATTCTGAAACTTAAGGAATTATAAAAATAGCTCAAAACCATGGAAAAGCAGGGACAGTCCTGAAGGAACCGTTAGAAAGGACCCCTCGTAATTATCTTTCCATTGCGTATGTTTTTCTTAAGAGAAGATATAAGGAAAGAGTTAAAGTAAGTATGGGCAATAAGATTTAGGGCGTTGAGACTAATTTTGCAGTACATTGTAGGAAAGCCACTGCAATGGGAATTAGGGAAGGAACAGCTAGATAATTGTGTGCATTGGGATTTAATTCAACTTTCAGTCTGAATTTCTTGTCAACCAGCTTAGTTTTGACCAAACTTTATTTTCTTTAACTACAACATTTTTGGGGTTTTTTTTCTTTCTTTCTTTCTTTTCTTTATTTTTGCAAATGAAAACTTCCTGTGAATTTTGCCATAGGTTGTACAGAGAGATATCCTGTTTGAAGTAATGACAGAGACCCTAGGGTACTTCTCCTTGACCTCCTGCACCTGGGGAGACTTTCTTTACTGTGACTATATAATTAATTTAATTATATAAAGTTAATTTCTTATATAATTTTAAGCATGGTAAAAAATTTCTGCAGTTTTTCCTGAACTGCAGTTGTGTTTGAAATTGTGTTCAAAATTTGAATTTACTATACTTTTATTTTATTTTGCTGTATAACCCACCTCATGGTCATGTGTAACAAGTTAAATCCCATATAATATGTTTATGAGTATGAAATACAATTTAAAATTTAATTAATCATACCTAATTAAAAATACTGTGTCAGCAGTTCAATGTTGGCAATAATTTAGAGTTCCCATCAACCAGCTAAATCTCTGCATCCAAACTCAGTGTCCACACGACACCAGCACCATGGCCCAAGAAACTTCCTGAACATTCTGTGTCAGTCATCCATGCAGCTCCAAACTCCCAGTCCTCTTTAAGCGCTGATCTCTTGGTTGCTACCTGACTGCAACAGTAAAATTCTTTCTTCTCCCATCACTGTAAATTTCATGCTGCTCCAAAAATCATCCCCAAATACTGTTCAATCACAGCACAGTATGTCTTAGCCTGTGGTGCTTACTGATTACCTTGGAGCAAGGTGACCAGATTGGAATTCAAAAGATCTAGGTTTCATAAATTGGAGCAGGTGTTGAAATTTTTCATGGGATACATTTTGTCTTACAGGCTGATGGTAATGGTGAAATGGGAGAATATATGATCAAGTTCTTTGTGGACTAGGAAGAAGTGAAACATGAGCTACAGTCATAGTTCCAAATTTGTATTCCATTAACAGGACCTTGACGTGTTGTCTCTCCTTGTTTTTTCCTGCTGATCTTTCGTCCTTCTATGACACAATAGAATATTTTTTGAATATTTTTTTGTAGCTTTCTGACCAGGTTTCTCCATATGATTCTAGCTTTGTACTGATAGCACGTTTTCTTGCCTACAAAACTTGATTTGAACTAACTAAAGTGTGCATCCCTTGACCTTTTCAATAACACAAAATTAAAATAATTTCTCACTCCCTTTTCTATGAAAAGGCACTGATAGTTTAGCTTCCAAATGGTCTTCTGCTGTGTTCTCTTGCCATGATGACATGAAATAGTTTCAAACTCAGTGGGAGAATTATCACTCACTCTATCTTCTTCACTTTCAGAGGTGAAAACTGAAATCTAAAAATGGTACATTAATAGCCTCAATTATAAGATGAGATAGAGCCAGACTTGGACCAGAGGTTAATGCTTCTTTTCCTTTGTAGTCTTCTCTGATCTCTTCTCAGTTGCTCAAAAATGATTTCAGTGGCTTTTTCTTTTCATGAGCACTCTGATCTCTGCATTGAAAATCTTGAGTGCTGACCACATTTATTCTTATCTTACTTGCCCTACAAAATGGTACTATGTGTCTTCTCTGTATTATTTCTCCTATGCAAGTTACTTTCATAACATTATTCATCCTAGAGGAGCAAATTCCACCTGAGGATGAAATACCAGGCCGGGACTCTATCTAAAGGAAAGAAAGTATTTTCTAAAATGCTGTATTTTCTAGTGTGAAGTTATGGCTTTATGTCTAAATTCTCCTGCTACTACATCCCAACCTCATCTCTCATTCAAGATGAGGCCTTCAGTCACACCAGTTGCTGGGCACTTTCTCTACTTTGGGGTCTGTGCTTGAACCACACCTTCTTCCCATTGGTTCTCATTGCCAACGTTTACCGACGAAAGGCAATGTCCTCATTCTGGGTCTGGTAGAAAACACATCATCTTCATTTCAGTTTCCTCAACCTTCTCTAATTGATCTACTTGTGTTCTTCAATCCTTAAATATCAACTTATGATAAAATATGTATTTTTGTTACACTACGGAATATTTTATATTGTATGTGTTTTTTGTCCTCAACTACACCAGTTATTCAATGGCCTGGAATATTTATTAATTTTAATGAATACAGTGATAACCATAGCAACTCTTTATTGTATACTTTGCATATTTGGAGCACCTGCAAAGTGCTATATATCCATTAGCTCACTTAGGCTTCACCACAATCCTAAGGAATGTACTGTTAGGAGCCCCATCGCACAGATGAAAAGATGAAGCTAGGAGCCCACAGTTACCCAGCAAAGAAGGCCAAGATGAAGAATTTGAACCAGGCCAATGAAGTGCTGTTTGCAAAAATGAATTCAATATGTTCTTAACAGAACCCATGCACCAATGCGTTGTTCAGATTCCTTAACCTGTGGGATTTTCTGTTTCATCACCTACGAAAGCAAACCAAGAGCCTTGGAAAGGATATGTGAGTTTATGAAATTATCAAAAGTAAAGAAAAATGCGCTGTTCAACAGGAAACACTTCGAGAGTGCAAGTTTACTTTTTCAATAAAATGAAAATAGAAGCTTAAGATATAAGAAAACCAAATACAGAATACTTGAAATTGATCATTTTCAAAGCAAAATTTTAAAGATTTTTTACAAGAGAAAATAGAGAAAGTAGAGAAAATATAAAGCTTTCCTTTTTTCTTTTTTTTTTTTAAATGGTTGTCAGAATATGGTCCACTGACCACCTCCCATCCCCTGCCTGTTTTTGGTAAATAGAGTTTTCTTGGAATGCAGCCAGAGCCAGCCATTTACACATCGTCTAGAACTGTTTTCCCATTACAGCAGAAGGGTGCTCCCCCGTTAGGGAGACGTTTGTTGACCCTGTTCTAAATAAGAGGTTTTGCAACTTAACATGTTCTCTCTCTTTATACAGCATTACATTTGGGGAAAATACACACATCTAAATGTTCCTAAAATTCTACACTCACAATTGTACGTGCACTTTCAAGGGGCAAACAAAGTAACACTGAGAATCCTCACAAACATTCTGAAGATCATGAACCACAAAAAGGCTAAGTGACTTCCCAAGCTCCTGACTGCTGGAGCTTGTGCAACCATATCACACTATCCCTGTGGCTATTTTAAACAGTGTACAACTTATTCCATGCTTCCATTAAGTTTATCTGAAATTCAAGAAACAATGAAAAATAGTATATGTTTACATTTCTGAATAGCTGTCAAAACCCATGTATGATATTAAGTAACATTTTCTTCCTTTGGATTCCTCAAATAAGTAAATGACATCTATTAATAACTTTGAGGAAATAGCTGTGCATTCAATTAGGTATTTTAAAAAATCCACATTTTTTCGTACTTAAATGGAAATATTTTGAATTATTTCTGAAAATAGAACACAGGACTACAGTTTTCTCTGTGTGTATGTTCTTCGGGTTGATAGTTAACAATAATGATTTGTAATTCAGATAATGTAAAAGGTGTTCCTGCTGTTAATTCGCAGCATAGACTCTTTCTTGAGAGATGTTTCTATCGTCAGCATCTTATGCATTTCCCCGGTACACTTCCTAAACTTCTCTGTTAGTCAGACTGTCTCTTTGTCTCAATATTCAAATGAACAGTAGAGGTTATTAACTTGCCCTTGGCAAATAGATTTATTTTTCTAAGATAAATGCTTTTATAAATTCAATGTGTGACAGTTTTATTACAAATTGTAAATAGAATGCTCTGCTAGATTTTTATGACAGCCATCACTAACTCATTTGGGCCCTTATTACATTCCAAGCTTTCATGTTCATAGATATATATTTTTTAATCACTAGCAAGTCTATTTGGGAATGTAATAGGTTTTAAATTTTAGTGTTGGGTTCATATCATTTGACCTTAAGTAGTTGCCAAGTCTTTTGCCATTTGATTATGTTATCACACATTAAATTTAATACTTATATTTGTAAGATTCTTTGTCTCATTTCTGTTTTAATATGTTTTATTTCTTCCCAAATACAGAGGTAGCAAGTGATAAAATTTGTAAATTTACCTTTATCAGTAGTATTGTGACTGCATTAGATCTGTATTTTTGTTGATTTGTATGATACTACAAATGTAATGTTAAAATATTTTAATAATTCTTAATATTCAAGCAAATATAGGCTTAATATTAAAAATGAAAGCTATATTAATGATGGTTGCTCTGTACACTTTACTCACAAGCTAGATGACATTTGGCAAGTCTCTGCACCTCTCTGTTCCTCATGTTTACGCTATGATATCACCAAAGTACCCACGTCCTCAGACTGTCCTGAGGATGAGGTAAGATTGTATCATAAGGTTCTAAACACACGACCTGAAACCCAGAAAACCCAATATATGTTACCAGTTACCATTAAGAAAGTGCTCAGGGAACTACCCTCCCCCTACCCCCCCCCAAAAAAAAAAAAGAAAAGAAAATGCTAGAAGCTACTTGTTGGGATTCTATCTCCTTAATGAAGTGTATTAGTGAGCTCAGCTGCCATAACAAAATATTGCAGACAGTGTGGCTTAAACAGCAGAAATTTCTCTTAGTGCTGGAGGCTAGACGACCAAGGTCAAGGTGCTAGGAGGGGTGGTTTCTGGTAAGATCTCTCTTCTTGGTGTGCAGATGGTCACCCTCTCATTGTTTCTCCGCATGGCCTTTCATCTATGCACACACATTCCCAGTGTTTCTTCTTCTATAAGGATATCAGTCCTATTGGATTTGGGCTGTACCCTTATAATCTCATTTTACCTAATTATCTTCTTAAGGGTCATTTCTCCAAATATAATCTCATTGGTGGTTGAGCTTTAACATGTAAATTTTGGAGAAAATGCAATTAAATCCACAATACAAAGTAATATTACTTGTTATAATTTCATCCTCTCTTCAATATAATAGATTTTTTAAAAGCAGTGTTCCCCAACCTGTGGGCCACGGACTGATACTGGAATTGGGTTGCACAGCAGGAGGTGATCTGCAAATGAGCAAGTGAAGCTTCATCTGTACTTACAGCCGCTCCCATCTCTTGTTTTACCACCTGAGCTCCACCTCCTGTCAGATCAGCAGCATCAGGTTCTCACAGTAGGGCAAACCCTACTGTGAACAGCAGGTGGGAGGGCTCTAGGCTGCGGCTCCTTATGAGAACCTGATGCCTGAGGGTCTGAGGTGGGGCTGAGGCGGTGATGCTAGAGCTGGGCAGCGGCTGCAAACACAGATGGACAAGAGCGGAGAGGTGCGACTGCATTATGGTGAATTTTATAATTATTTCATTATATGTTACAATATAATAATAATAGAAATAAAGTGCACAATATGTGTAATGCTATTGAATCATGCCAAAACAGCCCTTTACTCCCGTCCATGGAAAAAACTTGTCTTCCATGAAACTGGTCCCTGGTGCCAAAAATGTTGGGGACCGCTGTTTTAAAGGGTAAATTTCAAGTGGACTGCCTACGCAGTTTATTTGTTGGTTAGGTAACATGTAATCCTAGATCTTTATGGCATATCAGAAAAGCTGGAATAACGTATTGAAGTACACACACAGAGTTTTCCCCACCGCTGTACGTAGATTCTTGCTCCCACAGGCTACGATGTTAATCTGTTGACAAGATTTCAAATCAGAAACTTGCTTTAATATTATTTGCTTCACAAAAACATTGAAATAACTGTATTGGATGTTCAAAATGAAGCTTTACAACAAACTTGTCCAACCCACAGCCCACGGGCCGCATGCTGACCAGGACGGCTTTCAATGCCTCCCGACACAAATTTGTAAACTTTCTTAAATCATGAGATTGTTTTTGCCATGTTCTTTTTAGCTCATCAGCTATTGTTAGTGTTAGTGTCTCTCATGTGTGGTCCAAGACAATTCTTCTTCTTCCACAGTGGCCCAGGAAAGCCAAAAGACTGGACACCTCTGACTTACCACGATGATCTCTCACTTCTTGAAACTGCTTCTGTCTTTGCTTTCATGACATGCCCTTCACAGGTGTTTGTCCCCTCTGAAAGTTTCGATCTAATACAAGTATACGGAAACAACACTTTCCCAAGAGACTGGAAGCTTTTGAAGAGATGGTTGTGCTTTATCAGTCTTTCGTATCACTAACACACCGCACATCGTACTTTTTCTAGCATATATACTCAGTAAGTTATGGTTGAATTAAAAACAACAACACTGAATGAGTGAATACATCAATGAATGTAGAAGCACACTTACCTTTCAAATGACCTTAAAACCAATGATTGCAATCTCCTTAACTTTTTGGAAAGTCCAGTGTTTCTAAGTTTTCATGTAATAATAATAACTATTTTGTTTTGTTAGTGTATGTAGTGGGACCCATAAAACCCCAGAATTATCTTCTGGAGGGTAGGCCCCTTGTAGCACAGGCTTCCCCTGCTGGGTGAGTGTTCTAGAACCTGTCTGCATCTGTGCACCAGCTGGTGGTGGTGTGAGAGGCTGCGTTAGGCCTCAGTGAATTTTTTTGGAGTCTCAATGCATTTGCCCATTTCATGATGGATGATCTGCACAAACAACATATGACATGAAAATGCACCTGCCCACATCATGCTGAGTGTTCAGCAGTTTTTGACCAAAAATGGCATGGCACTCCCCACCACATCTCACCCCAGCAAGTTTATTTTTTTATTTCCCTGGATGAAAGATGCCCTTAAAGGGATTCACCAATATAAAAAAGGTGAAACAAAAAATGGCAGAAGCACTAAAAGGCACCAAGATCGATGAATTCCAAAACTGTTTTGAGCTGTGGAAAATGTGTCTTGATAGGTGTATGGCATCAAATGAAGACTTCTTTGAAGGTTATTGAAATTTAAATATGTAAGAATAAATACACAATTTTTTTATAAATAAATTCAGTGTTTTGGGGGGTTGCCCCCATATATGTGTCACATTTTACCCATATTGAAAATATCAATATCAGCACCTCCCTGCAAGTTGCTCACACGTTGGTAGATTTGCAGAGAATAGTAACATAACTATGACTGTCCGAATCAGGCTTCCATTGAAAGTTATCCACCTTCCGTTCTCCATTCACAGTGAGATTAAAAAGAAGGAGCTCAGAGTATGGGTAAATTAGACAATTTTCCTGTTTCTGTTCTTTACTACTAGATTAGGAAAAAATAAAACCAAGAAAGGAATTACCACATTGACGTGGCAGCTGGTTTTCTAACTTCAACATGGGTGTTTGTATTTGGAACATAAACATGATCAAGTGTTAATAATGATCCAGAATTCAGGGAAAGACATGTAGAGTAGTGCCATGATGAAGTTTGTGAGCTTTGGTGTTGTGCTAAAGGCTGGCATCTGTTTAATTTTGGAAAATTCACTTGGCGTCGGCAGGCCTCACTTTCCTTATCTGTAAAATAAAATTTTTAAAAAAGGGTACCTAATTAGGAAGATTATTGTTAAGATTAATTGGAATAATGCAGAATCGTTGCTATTCTGTTAGTTCAGGAGACTGTTAGGTTTCGGAAAACCTAATTGGACAGAGTTTAGCAGTTTTTGCATGAGTCAGATTGCTAGCCATTGAGTTTATCCACCCAGGTATTAATGCACCTGCTGTCCCTTAAAGAAGTTTCAGAACAGGCTATAAACAAGGAGATGTTTAGTTCCGAAGCCAGAAATGTTAAACCAAAACAAAACTGAATATAACAAGGAATGCTTTTTGATTGAGTTCTCCTTTGGCACCAAGAGTTGTTACTTAAACAAGGTGTAACATTAACTTATTCTGTATTGGGTATTTAACCATTGCTCCTTGCTGCATCTCCATATTGCAGTAAGAACTCGTGTGCAAATGGGAAACAGGACCGAGAGACTGTCAGAACCAGGGGAAGCCTGTGTTTCCTGAAAGTAGTATCCCCCTTTCTGGTAGAGATTTAGCCTCCATTGCAGATGACAGAGGTTTAATGCCAAAGCATCCAGTCAGGTTAAGTGAATAAATCGGAGCTGTCACTACAGAACGGTACAATTCAATCAATGAAATCAATGAATGATCTGATCTTTATTATCTAATGTAGACAGGACCTCCCATCTCCTTTTCGTAAGTTCATTTCAATAAGGCTTTATATTCATGCATATGTGCACCTGTTCAAATATGCCAACTCTGTAATGGGCCGGGCAGCACACATACGAGGGTTGTCCGGAAAGTAGCAGCCATGTAATATGAAAAGAGAGGTATTGATGGCTGTGTTTCTCCAGACAGCCCTCGTATAGCACACTTTCTCCCTCCAATCCCTCTTGCTCTTTTTTTCCTCTGTTCTCTCTCTCTCTCTCTTTCTCTCTGCCTCTCTGTTACAGTCTTTATTCCATTGAGATGTACTTCACAATCTTTGTACTTAATGATAAAGTCAGACTGAATAAATATTGGCTCTTAAAATATTTCTGAGGTGACTAACTTGCTTGTCTCCAGAGAGAAAGCTCTGTGTACAAAAACCTGTCTGGATTTTTTTTTCTGTAATCTGCCTTTCCAGCTGTCTCTTTTTTGTGATATGTGTCATTTAAAATTAGAATGTGCTCCATACATCCGGTATCTCTAATCATTGTGTTAAGCTTTTTAAAAGCTTACATAAGCTCTATAGATAGAAATTTTTCTGACATAAAATCATGAAAGTTAGATACTTGTTGCAATGCCTGAGGAGAAAGTTGATGTTCAAGAACAGAGATTTTCAAATTAAATGATTCGTGTCCTGATATTCTGGCATATTAGCACTTTGTCTCACACCATGGCCCTGGCATAATCTCTTAATTTTGTATACCTTGGTAGAAGCGTATCTTTACTTCAACTCTGTAGCCCATATAATATATGTGAAGAAAGGGGAGGTCAAATTCTGGGTCATCAAAGGTTATTAAAAATAAGGAATTAAAAAAATTTTTTTTTCTACTTTGAAACTCAACTTTTTTCTTTTTTAATTTACTCATATCAGTGTTAGAGCTCTGAGCTAATCAGAGCATCCCCGTCCTGTCACTTCCCTGAGTCCGGTTCTGACCCATCGTCCAGGCAGAAATAGTGCGAGGTGATGTTTGTTTCAAGCTACTTAGAATGAGGGGGATCGATGACTCTGGGGAGGAGGTTATTTTATTTGTATGATATTTTTAGCAGGTACATGCGTGGGAAATATTTCTTTTTTCACAGACTTGCACTTAGTAACAAAAAATTTTAAAAAGGAATATTCAAATGCAGATCTGAAACTGAGATGTAGTTCCTTATACTTTTAAAATGGAAACTTCTGGAAGAGTTTGTTGTAGATTCATCTATAAAATATTTTGCATATGTATAAAATATTTTGTATATGTGAGTATATTAAAAATCTTTAGTATGTGATTTTCTGTGAAAAAGAAGCTATTACTCAATCTATTCTAAAATAAGCACCCTAAGTTTAAAGAAATATGTATATATTATTTAAGCATATGTCCATAAAGATGCTATTTTGCCCAGTTAGTTCACATACATTCAGTAAACTTAATGCAATATACAAAGTCTTGTGCCACTGAAACTTGCATAAGAATTCTAACATATATTCTTCTCTTTTTATATAGATTTTGGTTAGTTATTTAATATAAAAAAGAACTGCCCTCAGTGCATTTTAATTGCATAGCAATAGGTGCAACAGTAATTGCACTATTGAGAAAGTACTATAGGAGAGTTTCTAGGCTAAGTACTATTCTTATATCAACATAAGGGGAATTCAAATCCCCATGCCATTTTACAGATGAGTAATCTGAGATTGAGGAAAACCACAGTTAGAATTAAAGTAAGTGATGGAAACAGAATTCATGACCAGGTTCATCTTAAACCAGAAACTGTGGCTCTTAATCACTGACTCGCTTGTATGTGATTTGTTATCCAGAAGAAAATATAGAAATACATTTGCAGTCCTTTTCTATTTTACATGTACCACATGACCAATGATTGGTTCTAGCCAATCTTTTTATGTTCACCAAAATAAAATTAAAAATTTGAATATTGTATTTCCCCTTCTCCATGCACGATTTCACTGAAGCTAAATTCAGAGTTTTTGAGGGGAATCTACATGTACCAAAAACATTACTTGACACCTATGAAACTCAGCCAATGAAGTGGTTTGGCATCCCAGAGAATATTGTTCTTAATTTAAAGTGAAAAACAAAAGAAAGAAAACCATTTGAATTTGGTAACATGATTATTTAAGATACATAAGTAAAATTAATTTAGTGTCAAAACCATCACATTTTAACAAGGGGAAGAAGTATAAAACCTTAAAAAGAAATAAATAAATGTGTGTGTATTTGATAACAAATGTTTCTCAAACATGCGAGGTGTAATAAAAAAATACGGTGAATGTTTAAATGAAATAATTTGTTACCATAAAAGACACATTGCCATAATACCCCTCAAAATACTCCCTCTTGGTTTGAACACAATTATTTCATCATTCCTGCCACTTTTCTAAAGCAGTTCTGGAAGTCCTCTTTCGTGAGTGTCTTTAGTTGCATTGTCATGGCTGTCTCGATGTCCTCAATCGATTCAAAACTTTTACCTTTCATGGTCATTTTGACTTTGGGGAAGTCCCAGAAGTCGCACAGTGCCAGATCTGATGTATAAGGTGGATAAGGACACACCATAATATTTTTTTAATTGTTAGACTTATTGGGGTGACATTGATTGATAAGGATTACGTAGGTTCCTGTGTGTCATTTGACGGTTCATCGTCTATGCCTTACATTATGTGTTCACCACCAGTATCGGTTCTCATTCTGTCACCTTATAATTGACTCCACCCCCTGCTCCTCTCCCACCCCCTCCCCACTTGCCCTCAGGTAGCCCTTAAACTATTGACTGTGTCCATGAGTTTTCGTTTCTTTGTTGCTTTCAGTTTTATATTCCACATATGAGTGAGGGCAGATGGTCCTTGGTTTTTTCTGTCTGGCTTATTTCACTTAGCACAGTGATCTCCAGGTCCATCCATTTTGTTGCAAATGGCAATATTTCATCTTTTCTTATAGCTGAGTAATATTCCATTGTGTATATGTACCACAGCTTCTTTATCCAGTCATCTATCAATGGGCACTTTGGTTGTTGCCATGTCTTGGCCACTGTGAACAGCTCTGCAATGAACATCAGGGTACAAATACTTATGTACCATATTGTTTTTACTTGAGAGAAATTGTCATACTAGAAGCAATGTGTGATCTGAATTGATTCAGGACATTGAGGCAGCCACAACAGCACAACTGAAGACAGTCATGAAGGAGGACTTCCAAAACTGCTTCAGAGAGTGGCAGGAGTGATGGGATAAGCGTGTTCAAAGCGAGGGGGATTCATGGCAATGTGTCTTTTACTGTAATAAATTGTTTTATTTAAACACTCACTGTATTTTTTTTATCACATCTCGTATTTCCAAAAAGTAATATTGGCTTATATCTTTTTGCTAGTCTAAATTACACAAGATTATAAAATATCTGGGTGTCTAAAGAGAATCAGTTTGATGTGTAGAAGAAATGGCAGACCATGATGAGAGCAGTGTGGACCCAAATCTTGCTTCCCTTGTCCCCATTGTGTCCTCATCAGTTTTTGAGCAGGAACACATTTCTTTCCCTGCTGAGAGCCCTCATGTTCCCTCCAGCCCCTGAAAGGTTGATAGAAGGATCACAGGATGTAATGAACAGCATGGAAACATCAGGTGTGATGCCCAACCCAGAGCAGATGCTCGGGAAAGACTGGTTTCCTTTCCTTTCTGCTATGATGGAACAGATGACTCTTGAGTCATGGAGTACAAATATGGTACAGAGACACTTCAAAAGATATGGCAACCTTTTCAAAGGCGGTAGCTGCTCTACCAGTTCCTGAAAATCAGACAGTCTACATCTCAGGCTCCACGACATAACTTTGACTTTCTCAAAGTCATTTTACTCTTCATATTTCTAATCAACAAAATGAAAAATTTGGACCAACGCTTTGCCATTTCTAAGATTTTATGACTCTAATTCTTCCCTTGATGAAAACCACAGGCAGAAATGTTATCTCTTCAATCAGACATTAGCTCATAATTAAAGCACATAAAATTGAATGTTAATTACGTCTTGTTCTATAAAGACTTATTTTCTGGACATTCTGCAGGAGACAAATCAGATGAATGAGGCTTATCATTTTAAATACACAGTTCATTTTGCATATTCCCAAATCACAAATTGTTTTTCCACAAGAAAGCCCTCCTGTAAATGACTTCTAGGGGTTTAGGTTATCCCGAATAAATCACTCACATAGAGTTTCAAAAGCAATGTGTTTCTAAAGTGTAAAAACAAACAAAAAGGAACTTGGGAGGCATATTTTAGAATTGTTTTTAAATGGATGTTCTCATTTTAATTAAAAATCAAACATGTATAATTTAACTACATGAAGGGATGCTGATATCAGATAATTAGCATATAAGTAGATCTTGCTGGTAACTAAAATAGGCATGTCTATTTCATAAAGAAGAACTCTTAAAACCCAATTGGCAATGCCTTTCTAAAGTGTTTGAACCATATTAAGTTTGTAAAACTTCATAATTTAGTTACTCATGATTTAAGTGAGATAGAAATAGCCTCAATATGGCATTTCAAGATAAATACACTAGAAATTCAATGCTGGTAGAAATAGGACAAATTGCCTCCTGTCAGGAGGTACAAAGTCTAGCACAACAGACATTAGCTACATGTTTCTATTTACATTTAAATTAATTAAAATTAAGAATTCATTTCATCAATCACACTAACAATTTTTCATGTGTTCAAATAGCCAACCACGTAGAGTTAGTAGCTATTACATTGACCATCACAGATCCTGAAAATTTCTATCCATGCAGAATGTTCTACTGGGGTATGCTGTCTGGAGTCTTTCTTTTGCATGAGCTCTATGGTGAGAACATGCTCTGAATGTGCCCATATTGGAATTGGAATTTTAATGCATTTGTTTAGAACTTCTGTTTATAGATTGTTTGCACCATTCCAATAATGCAGTTTATTTTAATTAAAGACAGCACAGTATTGAGTAACCATAGTGCTTAAATTGAGAAAGACTTACTGTTTAAATTGAAAATGTGACTGGTTTTTGTCTTTTAATAATGCTGCTTTTGTTGAATCAAAGACCAATGAATGTTCTCTAGAAAAACAATAAAATAAAATATAATTGGTTTTCAATCTCAGTGACAGTAGGACAATGCATCACCTAACATTAAATGACAAGATGGTAATAATGGGATGATAATATTCTTGTGTCTGGAGTACATAATTTCTACTATAACTGTCCAATAGAAACACAAAGCAAGTCATAAATATGCATCACACATTTAACTTAAAATTTTCAAGTGGACATATTAAAGAAAGCATTAAGAACAGGTAAAATTAATTCAATAGTACATTTTATTTAATGCAGTATAGCAAAGATAGTGTTTTAACATCTTATCCATATAAAATTATTAATGAGATATTTTACCTTTTTTTCTGTACTAACTCTTGAATCCTGTGTGTATTTTACCCTGAAGTACACCTCATTTTGAACTAGTAACATTTTAAGTACTCAACAGACACATGGCTACCATGTTAGACAATACAGATATATGAGGGTTGTCCAGAAAGTATCCGGTAACGTAACTAATTTGAAAAATACAGGCATTTATGCCTGTTTTTTTCCCAGACAGCGTGCACGCATGTGTGTGTGTGTGTGTGTGTGTGTGTGTGTGTGTAAATATATATATATATATACACACGCATGTATATGAGTGCGGGCAATTAATTTTGTGAACTCACCCTAAAAAAATGCTACATACCTCATTGCTGAGTATCACTACGGTCACCTTCGAAGGACTCCCCTTGGGAAGCTGTGTACCAACGCTAGCACCTAGTCCACCCTTCAAAGTAATTTTGAAACTCTTCTTCTGGAATGATTCTCAGAGCTGTCATCATACCCAAAATCTTACAATTAAGTTTGTAAACTTGCCATCGTGCCCTTATGTTGGCAGCACTGTACAAACAACTCAGTCAGCTTTCATATATACTGGGGATGCCAAAATAATGTATATACATTTTAATCGATGTACTGCTTTTTGAAATTGAATTGAATTACAGTAGCAGTGTGTAGTATGATGTTTGCTCAAAAGATGGCGTTAATCAAATGAATGCTAGTGTCACCATGCGACAGCCAGGACAGTCACAGAAAATGGCGGAAGCGTGGTTGTTGTTCAAGAAGCACAAGACCACTTTGAAGTGGTATTTGATATTTGAGAATGTTGTTTGAGTTTCCCCCATGTTCTCCTGACTTAACACCCCTTGACTTCTACCTCTGGGGGACCTTAAAGGATGTGGTGTCCCATAGAAAATTAGCTACACTGGCGGGACTTTGGGGAGAAATAGAAACAGCATGTGCAGTGATACAAGTGGGCACTTTGGTCAGCGTTGCTCAAGCAGTAGTTCACCGTCATCAGAAGTGTCTGGACGCTGATGGTCACCACTCTGAGCACCTCTTGTCATTGCAGAAGTCACACGTGATTGATACTCATTTTTTGTTATTGGCATATATCAAGTATTACAATTTTAATACAGATTTTTTCTTTCTTAAAATATGTGTACATTTTTGGCATGTTCTGTGTGTGTGTGTGTGGTGTGTGTGTGGTGTGTGTGGTGTGTGTGTGGTGTGTGTGGGGTGTGTGTGT
>PVJL010013146.1:22904-33654 GCA_004026885.1 Lyroderma lyra | reverse complement strand
GAGCGTGTGCGCCGCCGTGTGCCTGGCATGGGGGCCACCACCCCCGGCGACTTCCCTAAGTGCACTTGGGGCTGAGTGTGTGAACGGGTCCGGGCACGGGGGCGTCGGGTAACCGGCACGGGGGCGCCGGGTCCAGGCACGGGGGCATCGGGAACACGAATGGGGGCGTCGGGTCCAGGCACGGGGGCGTCGGGAACATGCACTGGGGGCGCCAGGTCCAGGCACGGGGGGCGTCAGGTCCAGGCACGGGGGCGCCGGGAACACGCACGGGGGCGCGGGGTCCGGGCACGGGGCTGCCGGGTCCGGGCACGGGGGCGTCGGGTAACCGGCGGGGCAGCTACAGAACGTCTCCTGCGGGAGCAGCCTGCAGCCGGGCCCTCAGAGAGGGGCAGCACGAGCACAGGCCGCCGGCGGCGCGGGGGCGGGGGGGGGGTTGGCCCGGCTTTGCAAGTACCGGATGTTGCCGTGTATAACGCGCACCGCTTGCCCAGGTTTCTGCGGGCCGTGAGGGTGCGCGTTGCGTATGGGTATACTAATTCGTGTCTACAGAAACGTCTTATCTATGCTTCGGAGCTAAAAATGTTACCGAAAATTTCTTGTACCATAATATCTTTTAAAAAATGGCAAACTTCCTTTCCAATGCCAAAACACAAGAACCTAAATATAAACAAATAAACATTCGAATGAAAAAATGAAAATGAAAAACTTTTTTTGCTGAAAGTTCGGGCCAAAAACGTGGGTGTGCGTTCTACACGGCAAAACGCGGTGATTCGGGGGCCTGTGACTTCAACGGGTATGTCCTGGGCACCCCCCGTGCCTGCCATGGAGGGCACGAGGGGTGCAGAACGAAATGCAACTCAGAGACACGTGAGCGCAGCCTTTAGAGGACACGGACTTGACCAACCACGAGAAAATGCTCAGAAAAGTAACAGAAGGGGGCTCCCCGGTGGTGTAGTGACTGGACTTCGGTGCTCTCAACGCTGCGGCCTGGGTTCGATCCCCAGCCAGGGAACTACCCCCCGCCCCCCAAAAAAGAAAAGTCAGGAAGATTGGTGAAATCTCCCTTAGGTTTAGTGGGGTGGGGTCTCAGGGAAAGGCTTGCTGAGGAGCAAAGCTAGATCGGGCCCCTGCGTAGAGCGGCCACGTACACGATCCCCCAAACTCGGCCAAGCTTTTAGCATGAAAGACAGGACTCCTGATGCCTGGGCTCAGACCGCAGGAGGAGCTCTGTGACCCAGAGTCAACCTGGGCAAATCGGGACGCCCGGGTCTCAGCTTTAAAGGAGCGGCAGAGGTGTGACACGTGTGACAGCTCTGAGGCGGAAATTACTAATCACAAATGATCGCAGAAATTAATGTGGTTATTTAGTGTGATGACAAGAGGGCTCAGTACCGTGCACACTCCCCGGCTATTGGTTGACAGGAGGAAGGCTGGTTTGCCAAGAGGAAGACCAACTTTCGGAACGCCACGTTTCATCGGAACCACTGGGGTGAGCGACGTCCTTGAATTCGGACCTTGATTGGGGGTCTTGGCCGACCTTTGAGGTAAGCATGAGTACCTCCAAGCCTTTGGAGGATAGGGTGTGGCGAAGTGCAAAGGTCATGGGCCTGGCTGCCGGACTGGAGCCAGAACGCCTCCACGTAGCTTCCGAGCCTCCGCTGTCCCGATTGTAACAAGGCGGCGAGGGTCCCTGCCTCCGAGGACCGCCGTGCCGTTGAGAGGACATAACGTCTTCATGCGCGCACAGGGGCCCACACGCGGTCACTCACACTCGGCACATCGGCACTCTCTTTCTGTCTCCCAAAACCTAAAACCACGGAGCGTGCTGAAAACACCCTAACGTGCCCTGACTTCCTGCCTCAGTTCACAGCAGCCCCCTTAGGAGCCTGCAGGACTTCTAACGGGAGACTCCCAGTGACCGGGTGCTCAGTCCCGGAGGGGACAGTGGCAGCCTGCTAGCCTCAGGAACACCCCAAGGCCGCTGGAACCCAGCGTCTGCAGGGATGTGTATATTTTCACAATGAATGAGGAGCCAAATAGATTATTTAAAAGAAATTTGGATAATTTGACCATTTGAACAGCCCAGTCGAACAGATTTTAATGGCATTTTAAGCCCTAGAAAATCAGGCTTCTTAATGTAAATGCTGACAGACCCTTAACTACAGCGCGACATCCATCGGCACGGTAATAGCTTTTAGCGGGAGAGTAAAACACCTATTTACATTTTGAGTACAAGCTGATTCCCTAAACACATTCACATTTGAAGCAGATAAAAGGCCAAGAGGCAGCCGTGGCCTGACTGACAGGTGTCATAGTGGCAGGAGGATGAGCTGGGATCAATCTCTAAAACCGCTATTAGCGATTGCTCCCCCTTTGAAAACCTAACGACGCCCCCTGACTGGTGAGACGGTCCCGGCCTTGCACCTGCACACGGGGCGCTGCATTCGGCTTGTTAAGCACCGGCCGCTGCCCCGCTGAGCTTCGCGGGGCACAGCGCTCGCCGTGTGGCCGCCTGCTGCTTCCGCACCAAGGCCCCGTGTCTAGCACAAAGCAGATGCGAGCAAACACTGCCTGAAGGATAAAATGGGGAGAAGACAGACGGACAAGGTAGGGAGGAAGGAGGGAGAGAGGGGGGAGGATGGACTTCAGACCACGCTCAGGATTCCAGCACAACCCATGAGATGGTCCGGTTCACACGGCTCCGAGCGCCCCGGGCCCCTGCCCGGTCCTAGATGGACACGTCCCAGCAGCCCGGACCATCACGTGACCATCTCCAAACACCTCAGCTCCAAAGGCCCTTGGCCACTGTCTTCCTGTTGTCTTCTCCAAGTTGCGTGTGTGATGCGGGGTGTCATTGATGTGTTCAGGTGACAGGGATGGCTGTCCCCAGCCCTCTCCATGCCAGCCACTACCATCCTCTTGTGGCAGGTCTCCAGCGTCACACCGTGATTCATTCCTCACACCAATCCCAAGGTCACGCTCTGGAACAGAAATGTGATCCTGACCTGTCCTACGAAGGGCCCCATTTTCTACTTCTTCTGTGTTAACTTGAGTGCCTACTGAGGGACCGAGCCCCCAGGACTCCCCCTCCGGGGGCTGAGTCACCGCTGAGCAGGCTCTCTCGATGACAGCTTGGGGGACTGAGTTCCAGGGCAGTGACATGATGATCACAAGGTCCCCGGGTAGCAGAGACTCAGCTGGGCAGGCCCTGGGGCCCCAGGGGCCCGCCCTGGACTCAGCTCCTCCACACCGACCGCGCACTCGCCGGCGCCCAGCCCTGCCCAGCCCAGATCGCGGGCCAGACCCTGGCATGGCGGCGCCAGCCCGCGCTCTGCCTCTGTCTTGAGACGTGTCAGTCTGAATCCCAAATGTGCCAGCCTTATTACCATCATCCGCAGACTTCCTAATGAAGCTGCCAGTACTGTCGATGGCATCTTTTAATGACACTTCATAAAGACAGAGAACTCTGCACTTCCCTCTTCCGGTGCCATTTGGTCCCCTTGCTCTATGGCAGACTCAGAATGCTCTCCGAATGAAGACACGATGATAATAGGAGTAGCCGGTAATGCTCCCACATTCCACTCCTGGGTCAGGTGTCGTTCTAAGCACTGTAGGGGTAGGGCGGAACAATGGGTCCAAATAATCACGGACACGAGACCTCCGGGGGGTGCACTTGCGGGGCAGGCGACGCGAGTCCTTCCCCACTCCATGCTGAAGTCAGACTTGGCTGCTCTGTTCTGGTGCCCACCCTGTGCCAGGCGCTGTCCACACCACTTCTCCCATCCTGCCTGGTTCAAACCTGCAAAGGCTTAGAGGAACGAATGATAACGGTAAGGTTCAGGGAAATGGAGGCATTTGCCCAAGGTGGGCCAACTAGTGGGCGATGGCAAGAGTCAGAACTGGAACCCATGTCCACGGACTTTCAAAGCCCAAGCAGCACCCTGGGTGACACCAGGGGCCCACCTGCCACACTGAAGTTTCTGGTACCAGATGGATGGGCCTGGGCATGTCCAGAGGGGCGCGAGACAGCCGGATAAGCAGAACAGTCGTTTCCCTCCTGACTCTAAAGCGACCAGAGTCACCTGTGGAATGTGGTATATATTCCGTAGAGAAGGCACACCTCCTGGCCTTTTCTGTCCCTATCATCCTTGGGAACGCCCTAAGGTCCAGCAGCCTCTAAGCAGCAGTTCTCAACCTGTGGGTCACAACCCTTTTGGGGGTCGAACGACCCTTTCACAGGGGTCACCCAAGACCATCGGAAAACACATACTTCCCATGGTCTTAGGAGCCGAGACACCGCTCCTCTGTCCGTCTCCAGGCGGGTCCACCCACATGCAGATACGCCCACATACGAGCACCCGGCGTGATGACATCATCGCGCCCACCCCCTCACATACACCCGCTACAAGTACAGGTGTGTGTGACAGGGCTGGCGCCATAGTGTACGTATGCGGACCAGTCACACATGTGTGGAGAGCAGCTGTTGTGGTGAAAGCAGCTACTCTGTTAAAAGCAGCTACTGTGTAGAAAGCAGCAGTACTGGAGGTAAAACGACACTTCATGAATTATAATTACTGGGTAAATGTAAAACATGTACTGTAAAATCATCAACTACTGCAAAAAAAAGTCTGTACCATGGGAACTTAATCTAGACGCTGATCGGTCTTTTTATATTCGGCAGCCTTCGCGCTGATGTTGGCTTTTTACGCATACTGTCACCAAATGTAGCCATGTAGTTTACTGTTGTTATATTAAGACTGTTACCCATGCTACACCATGCTTCAAGACAAAATTTCATTTATTTGTAATTAGAAATAAATATTTCACAATAATTACATATTGTTTTTGTGATTAATCACTATGTTTTAATTATGTTCAATTTGTAACACTGAAAATATATCCTGCATATCAGATATTTACATGATGATTCATAACAGTAGCAAACTTACAGTGATGAAGTAGCAACAAACCTAATTTTATGGTTGGGGGGTCACCACAACAGGAGGAGCTGTATTAAAGGGTCGTGACATGAGGAAGGTTGAGAACCACTGCTCTAGGGGCTGGCCATCCTCACCAAACAGCTCCCGAGAATAAAGGATATTTCTAAGTAAAAACAAGACCATGAGCAATTCCTACATGGTGGATAGCTTTATACCTATAACATTTCAGAATTAGACAGCTACCCCTGTCCTCAAACGTTTTCCATTAAAGAAGGTCATTTGTTTTCACAGTATGAAGGGCGCAGATGTTTAGGGAGCTGTGAGTCTGGGGGGGTGTGAGGGGAGCACAGGCTTTGAGGTCAGCAGGTGCGAGTTTGGTGCCTGGCTCTGCAGCCCCCCAGCCATGAGATCAGAGGAGAATCATCCCTATGTGAAATGGGGGCACCACAATTACTGGGAGGCTACAGTGAGATGGAAGTGGACACAATGGGGGGACGGGGTGAGCTCTGGGGCAGACAGGCTGGGTTCTGCACTGTGTGGCTGAGAGGCCTTGGAAAATTATGTGAATTCTGTTTCCTTATCTAAACAACAACAACAACAACACGAATAGGCTGCTTCGGGGTTGTTGTGACGATGCAACAAAGGAACATATTTAAAGAACTTGAAACAGTCCTAGGGTGACTCTCACAGGACTGTCTTAGCTCCATCCCATTGGCTCTTACTTCGGGTCATTATTAATAGTTGGCTCAATCTATACCTTCCCCAGCCAGGTCTAATGCAAAGCAGCTCTGTGTGCAAAATCACACGTTCAAGTACATCTCGTGAGCGCCCGCCGTAGGGTGCAGGCAAGCGGGCAGCACCTCTCGCCTTGGCGAGGTGGCCGGGCCGAGAGGCTCGGGTGGTTAATGCGGAACCCGCCGTGTACCACAGGCATTGCTGTGCCGTGGGACCTCCTTCACGGAGCTTTTCTTTCCAACACCGCCTCCAAGCTCCCCGAGTTATGTTGTACTAATAAGCAGGGATTTGGGAGCTTCTAAATGTTAGACTGTATAATGAAAAAGGGCAGAGGAGTGTTTTAAATACCAATGAATTCCGGCATCTTGGGGAGGCAGACGTCTGGTCTCTACCCCCGGTTTCCAGCCCAAGCGTTTGGGATTTGCAGGTGTCGGGCGTGGACACGTGGGGGTCAGGCCCTGCCGCCCTTCCCCCGAGGATCTGGGCTGAGGACCCCTCCACGCCATCTCCCTGACAGGTGCTGCCCGGAGTACTCCCCGACAGCCCCGTGCTCCCCACTTCATGGCTCAATGCTAGGGGAAAGGAGTGGCCATTGGGCACATTTCCATGGGATATTCCCATTCGGGACATTGAAAACCCGATCAGATGGCTGAGGAACAGCATGAGAAACACAAAGTGTGAATCTGAGGGCAACTTCTAGCCACTGGCTCCATAGCTCTGAAGAGTCACCGTGGCGAATGTCACCACCGCTGGCTTGGCCCTTGTCCAGACCTGGCATAATTAGCTTAGGCCTCACAGCACCCTTCAGTAGACACTGTTGTTAACCCTTACCTCCTGGGAGAAAACGCAGGCCCCGGGAGAGTAAGTCACCTGCCCAAAGTCACCCATCTTCTAAGTGGGGGAGCCAGCATGTAACCCAGGTTGGCTAGCTTCTCGGCCTTTGCCTCGACCACGTATGCAAACAGCATGTGAGTCCTGGGTGGCCTCCAAAGATGAAAAATCCCAGCCTGTACAGCCCGTACAGCCTTTGAGAAAGAAACTGTGGCCAAACTGTCATTTTGGGAGGCAAGCAAGCCTGCCTTCTAGTGAGGGAGAGACAGGTATTACCTGCCCACTCCAACCCCGAATGCCAAGGAGAATGCTACCTGAGAAAACTGTCCGTGCCATACACTTAGGTGGAAAACTCATGAGAAGATAATCACCCGGGAAGGAGCACTGTGGTGGGAGGGTGGGTCCTGCATTCCCACATGTGCTGGCATGGAAGCCCCGAACAAGACAGACGAGGGGAAGTGCCCACCGGTGTGTTAATTGGGGCTCTTCTGAGGACGCGAATCGTAGGGTGTGTGTGTGAGAGAGACAAAGATGACTGATTAGGTAGGCAGACAGACAGACAGACAGATGGGGATCGATTTATTCTAACGGCTCATGTGATTCAGAGGCTGGCGAGTCCCCAGATCTGCGGGGTGCATCAGCCAGCTGGGGACCCAGGGGAGCCAAGAGTGTAAGAAGGGCCGGCCAGTGATTCAGTTTGAGTCCAAAGGCAGGAAAGACCAACGTCCCAGCTCAGGCAATCAGGCGGGAGGGGTTCCCTCGTACTCAGTCTTTGTCTTCTACTCGGGCCTTTAACTGATTGGACGAGGCCCACCCTCACCAGGGACAATCTGCTTTATTCCGTCAGCCGATTCAAATGTTAATCTCATCCAGAAGAACCCTCACAGACACACCCAGAAATCATGTTGAACCAAATATTTGGGCACCCTGTGGTCCAGTCAAGTTGACACATCACCGCTGGGCAGCTGCCTAATCACATTCGGAATTTATGAACTAGATCTTCAATGGAATTCTCAATGAAAGAATCATCAGCACAGGTGGTAAACAAGGCACAGTAATGAATGAGATCATGCAGGGACAGTGGTGGTAGGAGGATCAGAGAGGCTGAGATAAATCCTGGATAACACACACTTCATGATGAGAAGTAGAAGGTGGGGTAGTCAAGATGACTGAGAAGAACCAGCCAGGAGTCGTAGCAACAGAGCGAGAGCCACGTGTCAGCCCGTGGTTATCTGTAATCTGCAACCAAGTACATCGTAGGGCATCAAGCGTGGTCTTCTAATGCTGCTGGGGAGCGAGAAGGGAGAAGGGATACGCATAATTTGTCAGACAGGCGCCCCTACATTGAGGTGGAATAAATGAAATTCAAAGAGAATTTGGGTGGGGGGCGGTCATTAAGCCTAGAGAAATAAAAAGCACCTTCTTGACAAGGAAATTAACTTACGGTAGTTCAACTTGAGGTGAGCAGTGACTGTAAGTGAAGACAAAAGAAGGAAGTGAAGTGTGAGAAATGTCTGGGGACACTGGGGCTTCAGGCTTAGCTGAATCCGGGAACTCAAAAAGAACCTCACGTATCCATCTAACTTTCTCTGACTTTTAGGGTCACTCTGTACGTTAGGTTTGCTCTCAGGCAAGTCCTCTTCTTGTAGTAACCCTTGGGCAGGTCCAGACTTACCTTCTCCCAATTCTGACAAGTCTCCAAACCAAGTCTCACTGGCTTTGATTAATCATGTGACTCTCACGTAATGATTCACTATGGCCAGGAAATTTTGCAGCTCTGATTGGCCAGTTCCGGGTCATGTGACTAGCTATGAAAGCCAGTATAGCGTCCGTCCCTACCCAATTATGCAGATGAAGAGTTAGAGGGGAGGAGTGAGTCCCTGTTTCGGCCAACAATTGCTACGTAACAAACCATGGACTTCGTGGCTTCAGAAAATCAATAATCACTCATTGTGCTCACAGTTTAGGCCTGGCTGGGAGAGGACCATTTGTCTCTGCTCCATGAGGCTTCAGCTGACACAACTAGAACTGGGAGGACCCCCTTCCACCACCATCAGCAAGTAGGTAGCTGAGCTGGGGTCTCTTCCCTCTACACATAAACCTCTCTCATGGACTGTCATTGGCTTTCTCATGGCATCTCACCTGGGCTCCAAGAGGCCAAGCAAAGAGCAGAAGGGCTTCTCATGACCTAAACTCACAGGTCCCAGAACAGCACTTCTGCTGGATTCAGGGGTGGAGCAGGTCCCTGAGGCCAGCCGGATTCAAGGGCAGAGGATTTAGATTCCGTCTGTTACCAGGAGTCCCCAGGCCTTTGTCATCGTTTTCTGTCACAGCCCTGAAGTTACACTGGGTACAGCTATCAGAAGAAGGACCAGATACTGCACAGCAAAACGCTTCATTTAGAGTTACCACGTGCTTCTCCATCCAATCTTGTTACTTAGCCTCTCTGGGACCCAGTGTCCCCACTGTGCCCCATGCCTAACAGCACAGAGAGGATTCAACGTGTTCATGTACATCAGCCCCACTCAATGGCCGAGGGTCCCCTCACACCAAGTGGGCCTAAAGGTACCATGAATGTCA
This sequence comes from Lyroderma lyra, assembly GCA_004026885.1. NCBI lineage: Eukaryota > Metazoa > Chordata > Mammalia > Chiroptera > Megadermatidae > Lyroderma > Lyroderma lyra. The sequence goes on along the minus strand of PVJL010013146.1, from coordinate 24,568 downwards.
CGATCTGCCATATGCCACACTGCAGTCTGGGCAGAGCCGAGACAGACCATAAGGAGGCTTGGGACACTCAGCCTGTTGTATGTTCTGCAGTGTAACAGGACATGAATTAGCTGTTTTATGAGAAACTCAATTTCCTTATTACGGGGCAAATAGCCACTGTTCTACTCTAACTAGACCGATTCAATTAACGGTGCTAAATACAGTTCCTACTCGAAAATAACTTCAGCTTACGGCTTCCACAAACCTCATTACATTTGATTAAACAAAATACATAGTAACAGACAGAAGAAGCTGCAGACTTGGGCCGTGGCCCATTGACTGGGGGGCCTACAGCATCTGGTGGGCGGAGCAGCGAGGAGCGGGGGCCTTGAACTCAGAGTGAGGTTGGGAGCTCAACTCTTCCTGCTCACAGCTCTTATGCTTCTGGGCCTTAGAAAGGAAGAAATTTGCCATGAGGAAGAAATAAGGGGAATGCGTTATTGTGGATTAAATTATGTACCCCCCCCCATTCCTCTATTGAAGCCCTAACCCTCAGTGTGACTGCATTTGGAAGTGAGGCCTTTAAGGAGGTGATGATGGTTACATGAGGTCATAAGGATGGGGCCTGAATGCAACAGGGCTGATGTCCTTAACAAAACAAGGAAGAGACAGCAGAGATAGATTTTCTCTCTCTCTCTCTCTCTGTCGCCCCCCTGCCCCTACACACACACACACACACACACACACACACACACACACAGAGGGCAGGCCATGTGAAGACAGAATTTTCTGGCACCTGGGTCCTGCACTTCTAGTCTCCAGGTGTCCAGGACTGTGAGAAGACGAAAGCCTACCGCGTAGCGCCCGTCCGTGGCACTTTGTTATGCAGCCCGCGCTGACTAAGACACGTGCCAAGGGCCCAGAGCCACTCGGGGCACAAAACCGGGCTTAAGGAGCTGCTCTGCAACTATGACTCTTGTTCTCTAAGTCCCCTTTCAGTGGCATAGCCACACGAGGACATGCCTAGAACGCCTTCCCCATAAGATGAGTATGAAGGAACAAAGAGAGCGCCACCCCCATTGCCCTCAAAAGCAAAAAACAAACCAAAACAGAGCAGTATGGGCCTTTGCATGTGCTTCTAGGCGAGGTGCTCCTGAAGGCGGGGGGCTGTGACCTTTCACCTCATTCCCCTCTTTCCAGCAGGGGGCGCAGCGTGTGCTCGGCCAACACGAGCCGATGAATGACCAGCCACTGGAGCGGCGCCGGGCCGAACGGACCGGCCAAGCACAGAGACGTGGCTTGCGTTGGGTGCGATGCAAGTCTGGTCAATTCAAGGCTTTCAAAGGCAGGTTTGCTCCACCGCGAGCTCGGGACAAAGAACAGTCTCTGTGCCCCCGGAGGAATGACTGGGGAAAGAAGGTGCAGATGCACTGTGGACGATGGCTCGGCCAGAAGAGCTGAAATGCCGCCATTTGGGACAACAGGGACGAGCGTGATTACCGCGCGAAGCCAGGTCGGTCAGGATGAGAAAGCCAAGAGCCGTGAGACTTCACTCACACGTGGGATGCAAAACGGAAAGCAACAAACCAACAAGACAAACAAACAAAACTCATGGACACAGGCCCCAGGACAGTGGTTCCAGAAGAAGAGGGGAGTAGGGAGAGGCAGAAGAGGGGAACGGGGCC
>PVJL010013146.1:0-22804 GCA_004026885.1 Lyroderma lyra | reverse complement strand
TCGCCCCTGAAAAACGAGGGAAACCAAGTGTATGGCCATTCCGACTTAAGCCTAAAAATGCATCACTGCAATCAACTCGCACTTATGAAAAACCAGATAAACACGGGCAATCCACTCAGGCAATTAGTTAACGAGGGGTTGGAACCAGATTTTGTTTTTATTTGGTTGAAGTAAGAAATAATTAAAGAGGAAAGAATCCCCAAGGGAGCATTATGAGACGGGACTCCATGGTCCCCCGGGGCGGTCCAGGCACAAACGCGGGGGTGGGGTGGGGGGGCCAGCGAAGTTCCGGCCAGGCTGTTGGGAGCAGGATAGAATTAGGAGGTGTTGTCAGGAGCAGCTGGGGCCCCTAACGGGGTGAAATACCCTTTCTCTGCATCGTATCCCCCGTACGCCTGAGAGTATTTGTTAGTGAATCAATTTTAAATTGCTTTTCATCATGTCCTTCACTCCGCTATGTACTGAATTAGCCACAATTGTTTGAAAAATGAACCTTCATCATAAGGGAATGCAGATGCTTTAATGGAAAAAGCATTGGTTTGGAGCCAAGACAGCTTGGGGCCCACCCCAGCAACCCCAGTGTCCAGCTACGCGGCCTCGAACCTGCCCCTTTGCCCTCCCGTCTTCAGAGCAGGGTCTGGGAAACGGGGAGTCCGCAAATTACTTCCAGCTTGCTCCGAGCACCGGACAGAGGGTGCAAATGAAGCCCCCGGGCACACAGTAGGAGCTTCAGAAATGCGGGCCCCCCATTTCTCCACTGCCACCCCCCGCTCTTCCCTCACTTCCATTAGCAGCAGCCTAAAATGTTCATTAGGAAACACTCTCGGGTCAAAAACAGTGACTGTCTCAAGGAGGACGTGACACACCATTCACGGGGGAATGGGACCTTGTCTAGCAGCGACTGCCACTTGCAACGAAAAATTACGCAGGAAGCTGAGACCGTCGGAGTCCCTGAAGAAGAACCTGGCTGTCGGTGACAACTGGCAGAGTGCTTGCGGCCCATCGTGTCCTGATGAAAGTTTCCCAATTCGCGCCGGGGCGTGGGGGAGGGCGGCTGACGGACACAGACCGCCCCCCACGGCGGATTTCTTTCTGTTCGCCAAGAACATGTGTCACTCCGTTCCGCACCGGAAGACGCCAGCGGGTACGTCTGCATCGAGGCAGAAGGTGTCCCCGTACGGGTTCCTGGACTGAGACACACGGCGGCTCCCGCGCCATCACCGCACCCCCAACAGCCACCCTTATTTCCATGAGGAGCGGCGCCGTGATGATTAATGTTTGACAATGATATTTAATTAAAGCTTATTTACTTTATAAATACTTCCCAAGTATCTTCCCTACGATATGCCAAGCATTCACATTCCAGAATGACCTGACATATCATAGATGAGACAAGGGGTATAATAACAAGGAAAAGCTCACAGCAACGTCAGGCACAGCCTGGAAACATCTTTTGCAATAAAAAAAAAAATATATGTGCAGTGCACAAATTTGAAAACAATCTGATTCTCAAGGTCTCAAGTGTTCTCTGTCTCTCTCTCCCTCTCTCTCTCAAAACATACACAAAAACATCCCCATAAACGTGTGTCTATAATTTTGTTTCCCCTGCTTTTGTTCTAAAAGCCCAGGCACCTCCTGCACCCAGCCCCCCGGCTCTGACATAATTAACTCCGCGGTTTGCAGCCTCTGTCGTATCCCAGCCCAGAAGGCAGCACACGGACATTTAGCCCAAGTTTCGGACCCGAATCTCAGCGTGGGATGATGCTGGCCGTGTTGTGAAATTTGATTCTGGGAATATATCTTGGGTCATTAATATTTTCCTCTAAATTTTAACTGATCGGGCCTAATCTTATAGAACCAATTGTCTTGAAAATCACTGAAATTATTATCCTTTCCAGTTGAAAGAAATTTTATTTTATTAGTGCCGTTTCTGTGAAAGGCATGACAGACCACGCATTCGTTTTAAGAAGACGTCAGGGGCCAGACTCTGGGAAACACTCACTTTTACATTTTGTAATATTTCTAAGTAGTGACTGAGGTCAGGCAGCTCTACAACTCACTGCGATGAAATGAAGGCCAATCGCCCATTCCGGCTCACTACCGACAGCGCACTTCCCGTGGGCGGCTAGGCCCGCCGTCCGCGCGCGCAGCAGGGTTCTAGGCCTTCGAAACGAGGCAGAATCTGCGTGGCCGCCTAAAGAGGAGAGGAACCCCCCCCCCTCCACTGGGAGGCCCACGGGAATGCTGGCGGCACCCCACGAACCATTCCGCGGGCATGCTTGCCCAATCGGTAAGTCCTCGGGTTCCCCCAGGGGCTTCTGGGGGGCCCATTCCTGACGATCTCACCTCATCCAACACGCACAACGTGTGGGTGACCCTGACAACCGGGGCAAGCGTGTCGCTCCTGCCGAGTAAGACGGTGGTGGGGTGTAGCTATGGCGTGGGCACGGCACGCGACGCTCTCGACAGGACAGCTTGGAAATCCTTTTTGTACGAAGCTCTAAGTTTGCGTAGTTCGATCTGGCATAGGTGTCTTCCACACCCTGCGCTGCCAGCCTCATTTTACGGATGACAGGAGGCTTAAGTAGGTCGTGTCTTCTCTTTAAGAGAAAATTAAAAATAGTTGAATGGACAAACCCATGGCTGAAGCTGGTACTTAACGCCATGCAATCAATGAAAGTCAGATAAGCTTCAGGTTTGCCAACGTGTGGGGTCAAAGCCATAGAGGATGCTGTCATCTGTCACTTTGGGACCACACGTAACCCACAGGAGGAGTTCTTTCTGCAGCTGTCCGTGACATTGGGCTCTCCAGTCTAGAAGGTAATGGGAAATCAATTCCATTTCTTCATTCAGTTTTTAATTCAGGAAAACTGTATCACTCTCTGTTCTCCATCAGTTAATATTCCAAAAAGGGTGCACTGCTTTTATTTCTAATCATAATGACAAAGTGTATTTTGTAACAAGGTGTGCCATTGCTTTCTGACTATTCATTCTGCATGTGTACATAAATGTTAAATAAGTTGCAGAGGCATTAAAGCCAATTTTAATGCTTTTAAAACCAAAGGAGACATCCATTTAGGCTGGCTTTGTAATAAATTCTGGGGTTTTTTTTTTTTTCATTTGAGGAAAAATATATAATTGCTAAGCTGATGCAATTTAACAAGGTATTTTTAGCCTTGGAATAATAAATCGCTTTTAAATCAATGGCCTTTGTACTTGTTACAAAGAGTTAATAATACAAGGCAAGTGAAAGGTAAGTGCAGTTATTAAATAACTTATTGATAAGTTGAGACCAAGAATTACACCAACAGAGAAACTGTGAGAGGAGGGCAGTGATGAAGTTCAAATGTAAACAAATACATAATGCCGCTTTGCAGGATTAAGTGCACTGTCTACGAGAAAAATTTAAGGAAATAATTTAAATAAATGGTCTAATAAGATCCTTTTAAAAGACAGCTGTTTGGATTCATATTTAGATTCATGTTCTTTTATCCATCCTGTGAATAACAGCCAGCTTTTGTTAGTTCCTCACGTGAAACCATTTTTAAAATAAATTTCAAGTGTTATAAATCACTCAGAATCTGCGTACCCCTAATTCATACGGTTTTATTGCCACTAAGGAAACCATCATTCTTGCGCACTCTTTATGTCTCTGTCTTTTTCTCTCAGTACATCTCTCCATTGCCGAAGCCTGGGTAGTTCAAGTTTGAGGTGTTTCTGCTTTGTTTCGTTTTTAGTTTCATAACGGAGAACCCACTATTAGAAATCACAATGTTTTAACATTTTTAAAAGGGGAGAAATTTAACCTCTAACACCCTTGGTAAATATTCTTTACAAAGCCCATAACAAGGAAGATGATAGACGTGAAAATACCTATATATTTCAAATGTTTATTTCCATGACATTATGAAGGCTTAAATGACCTTTATTTTGAAAAAAATAAAAAGCAATTTTGCAGGCCATTAGGCCACAATGCAGACTATCCTCTTTGGCATGATTTAAAGAAAAAAGGAAAGGTGTTAAACAGCCAAGGTGCTGAGACTCCGCGTGGCCTCAGCAGCTGGGCGGTGGCTCACGTCCTTGAGGCGCCCGGCTCGTATATTCGATAACGCGTTCCTATAATGCGGGGATCACACACCACACACGCACGCACACGACTGCACAAGCACGTCACAGCAGGTAAGCTCTCTCATGCACGTGGCAAACACGTCCAAAGGATAACACACAAACACTTTCTTTCTGCCGAATCGGTAACACCAAGTCCACACTGTGACCAGCCAGGAGAATAACACGGTGCCTTTGAGACAGCTTAACCAACCCACTGACACCTTAGTAAGACCTACTTACTAACAGTCTTGGAGTAATAATTCACACATTTTAGTGTTGGAAAGGGGGCTCCCCTGGACCTAAGGGGTTCCCCGTCTCGGCACTTTGAACACCGAAGCTGGGAAAGTCCCAGGCAAACTGGACGGAGCTGGTCATTTTGGAAGGCAATTGTGAGTTCATTTGGTTGGGGGGAAGGGCCATAGAGGAAAGGACGTGGAAACAATAATCACAGCCCTGAAGGAAGTTACAAACCTGGAAAAAGCAATGGATTGACCTTGTTGTCTAACAAGAAGGGGGTCCCAGAACTGAAGACAAGACCGTACCTTTAACAGGGGGCTGTTAGTCTCAAAAACGGAGAAGTTCCCAGATTCCAAGCGGAATGTCAACCACAAGTGACTTGCAACTTGTACTATCAGCCCGTGTAAAAAGGGGGGGTGGGGGGTGAATTTGGTTGGTCCAAACACTTTCATCTCGGTCCTGAGCATTTGGGGCGAAGCATCAAGAACGTTCCCCCTTGGCTAATACAGAAATGTTTACATGCCGAAAACAGCGATGGGCTACAACCCCGAATGCAAAAACAGTCAGATCAATTTCGCAAGCGATGACAGTGACATTTTCAAAACTTAGACGAAATTTTGGCCTTAAATCAGTGAACGACCAAGTCAACGGGGTGGGTGAAATCTGAAGAAACCGATCCAGCAGCCGGCTTCTGAGACGTTACCCCCACACGAAGCGAGCCCCTAGAGTGCGTCTACCAGGACGCGTCCCACGTTGACACAGCTCAGAGAGCCCTTCGAAGCACGTAGGACGTGCGTTGTGACCTGTGCGGTCTCTGGTGTCCGCAGACACACGGCCACGGTCCTGAGCGCTCCCCGCTCCCCAGCCTGCTGCACGGAGAGGTCCCAGACGGCAGGAGAGAGGGGTGCCCTGTCGACCCCGCAATGTGTGCTCCTTAGAAAGAAGAGTGGCATCAGGGGCCCCGGATAACACTGAGGAGTTGGAAATCCCAAAGCACGTGCATTCGCCCGCGTCTCTGTCTCTTGCACTCCCCCTACCAAAAGCAAACCACGTCGGTTTGGTTTCTTCGGGCCACTTACTTACAAGTGGGCGGGCGGCGCTGCTCGAGCCCGTACACAACGCCACCACATTGGTACAGGGTGTCCGTCTCCCCCCTAATAGATGGGGGACGGCTCAGAGAGGTCAGGTGTCTTGCCTGAATGGGGAACGTGATTCCTGGCGCAGGGATGTGGCTGTACCCGCCCTGCTGCCCCCCAGGCAGCCTTCCCACCGTGCCACCGATGGGAGCCCCCTTGAGAGCAAACAGGAAACGTTTGCTTTTGAGGCGGAGGCATGGCAGACAGTAAGGACCTGAGCTTCCGCGTCAGACAAACTCTGGCTGAAGTCCCAGCTCTGAGATTGGCCACCCACGTGTAACCGTCCAGGTACTGAACCCCTCTGAGTCCTACCTTCTTCTCATGCACGATCGGACCGCAAGTTACCTCAAAATGTTAAACCTGGCACTAACACAGGACCCGGAATTCCACGGCTAGGCGTACGCCCAGAAGCACTGAAAACAGGCACCAAGGGGTACAGCAGCACTCGTTATCCCCAACAGGCAAGAGGGGGGAACAACCCAAGTGTCCAGCAGGGCATGCCCGGATAAACGAAACGTAGTCTATTATGCTATGCGGTATCATTCAGTCACAAAAATGAATGAATTTCTGATACAGGTGACGACACGGTGAACCTTGAAAACACCGCGTGAAGTGAAATAGGCCAGACCCAAAAGGACAAATGTCGTGTGATTCCACTTACGCGCAATAGCTAGAACAGGCGGATCTATAGAGACGGAAAGTAGAGTGAAGGCTTCCGGAGGCAGAAGGGGGAAAGGAATGGGGAGTATTGCTTAAGGGGGTGCAGAATTCCTGTTTGGGGTGAAGAAAACCTTCCAAAGTAGATAGTAATTGTGGATGTCGTTAATGACACTGAATGGTACACTTAAAAAGGTTAAGATGGACACTGGATGTTATACATACATTACCACGATAAAAACAATGTAAAGACAAGTAAATGACGTAACCATTAATGACAGCTAAGGCGCAGGGTTCCGTGAGGATTAAACTGCAGAGTGCCCGGCAAAGAGAGTGGCCACGAGGTAACGCTCAAGTAAATGTCACTGTCCCTCCCCCTAATGCCCCAATCCACAGGGCACACGGCCAGGGCTGCACTGTGACATTGGGAACCCACCTGGCCTCACGGACGGGTGCAGTTCTGAGGTCTTCGGGTCCAGAAGCTTCTAGGTCCTCCCTGTCTACACGGCACGTCTTCCCGCCAGCTCAGGAGGTCTCGTTTCTCCGAGAGGAGAGGAAGTAACGGGCAGTCAGTTTCCGACAAAGGCAATTAAGCAAGTTACACACACAGGAACTTACTTTTCTCCTTCATCACGAGCTTTACAATTTACTGCACCCAGAAAGAAGCTGAATTTAAAATGCAATTATTGTGCAGTAATTAACTTTGTCCAAATGAGGCCCTTTCAGAATTCACTTTCTTTAGAGACACGTTGCTGAGCCGAGTATTGTGGGGGTTTTGTGTGTTTTTTTTTAATTTTTCAATAAAGTTTTTTTTTTTTTATGGTCAAATTGGTGGATTAAAAAAAAAAAAGCCTGATTCGCTATATTTGGGCTCTTTCCAAAAACTCTGTCACGGCGTTCGGAGTTTGAGCCCTCCTCGCGCGTGGGGGGCAGGGCGGGGGGAGAGTCTCATTTCTGCAAATCAAATGTGTTTGTTGCCACATGAAACAGCCTCTCTTGGAAATCTGCCTCCAGCCAGCCAGCCCCAGACGATGACAGCAGCAATTAGATGCCGTCCCTGCCCTCCCTCCGGAATTCACACGGTTTCGCCTTAGAATTGCGGGGGCAGCTCCGTGTAGGATCGGGCACCACGCGAGCCCCCGGGTCACAGGGCCAGGCGCGGACGGGGGACTAGGCGCCGCCTCTTCACTACTTCCTGTCGGTCGAGATTGCTCACTTTTCTCTCCCCCTTTTCCAACACTGGAAACGTGGCTTATCTTAAAAGGCTCCCCCCAGTAGTGCTGAAGGGGTCGCGATCGCCGTCACCCCGAATAACGGGAGGTGCAGAAACGCGGGCTGCGTCCGTGCAGAGCCGCAAGCGCACACGGGCCGCGCGTGTGCGTGGCTTCGAACCCAGGGCCGCACGGCCCATGACGAACCCCACTCTGAACACGCCAGGACGCGAACCCACAGGGGCGAGCTGACCCCCTGTCCTCACCCCACAGAACCCAGCTCCACACAGCCAAGGCGTTCCCGGAGCCCGCGGAAGTTTCCAGCCTCGTGCCCGCCCTGTGCCAGGAGGAAGACAAGGAAGAGAGAAAGAAGGCGCGAGCGCGAGAGCCTCGGCAGATCCGCGCGGCCCTGCCAACGACTCTCTGTTTAACTTGTAATCAAAACAACTCAAACCCAGTTAGTGTTTGCATATCTGCCAAGTCTCTCCATTTCAGCAGTCGGCAGCAGGCCCTCGGTATGACAGGCTGTCTTTCAGATTCCAGCAGAACCTGCCAAAGCCCCTGCTCAGAGCAACCGGTAAATTAAATGCCAGCGAGCAAGGACATTCCTGCACCTTTCCTGTGTGCACACAAGGGAGCACCCAGGCCCCTGAGCCTGGCGGAGGCGGGGAACAGCCCGGCCTGTGCCCACGCCCCCTCTCCGGGTCACTCCACCCCGGCACCTGCTGGGCGTTAGGCAGTGCATGGACGGGGATGGAAACCAACTACCAAGCTTTCTTATTAAGGAGAAACCGGGTGGGGGCGGAGGCAGGGCGAACACCCCACCGGTGGATGAAAAGAATGCTCTCCAATCAAACAGACTCGGCGGAGCTCACTTTCAAGTGCCCGGCGCTAGCACGCCATCGATAGATAACGCTAGGTGTTCAGACCGGCGGCGAAGTGTAATTGAAAATAAAATAGACACTAACTGCATAAGGCGCATCTTTGAATCTTGCATCCTAAAAGCTTCTGGAGAAACTAAAGATAAGGCACCTCTTTTCCTGGGAACGTGTAAGCTTTTAAAATCGAGCTGATTCTTTGGGGGGCCACCACGGCACGGTGCGAGTTCACTTGCTGCCCCCACTGTGGGCGCCGATCAGCGGGCAGATATTTATTAATGGATGTCCTTGTCTCAGTGGCAGCGCAGGCTGTGACCTGCAGATGTACTGACTCACTAAGTTTGGGGGGGGGGGGGGCTGCCATCTTAATTATGCAAACGTGCAAACGTGGGCACGCTCCTGGTAGTACTAACAGGTGGAGCGTAAATATCTGAACTTGACCGAGGCACGTAATAAGGCAAGAGAGACAGACGTTCCAAGGTGGTGGGCCCAGGGGACACTATCGCTGGGACGATGACCTCCTGATTTCCCCACTTGACCAAAATCTGCTTCTACAGTAAACAACATGTTTTCGTTTTAATCGTTTAGAGGAGGGGCTGGGGGACCGGTACCCAAGAGGATAAGGCCTTACGGTTTAGCTCCGTGCTTTCCGGCGATGGGGTGAAATGCTCCCACAGGAAGAGTGGGGGCACGAGGGCGCGGGGCTGTCATTCGCCTCCCTGCCTGCACTGACTTGCAGAGGGACCAGAGCTCCTGAGAGCTTGCCGACGTGGTGTGTGTCGTGTGGGTCTGGGCCTGCTGCGTGACCCCAGCGTCGCGTCTCTGTGACCTTTGCGTGTGTGCGTGCACCGCGACTTGGATGTGCAAGCAAGACCGGAATCACGCTGCCAGCCTCCTCCCTCCCTCCCGCTCGGCCGCCTCGAGCCGGGGGCTGAGAGGGGCCTGCAGTGCCCCCCGCACCCCCTTTAGTGGCTGTCACCCGGTGGGTATCCCTGCGCACCGCTGCAGACCCGAGGAGACGAGCCCCTTTGATGCCGTCAGTGCGCCATCAGGGTGATTCTAGCCTCCAAGCCCTGAGATGCTGCTTTCTTTCACAAGCTCAGGGGCTGCGTTTAAGAGATTTTTTTTTTTAAGCGTAACTCACCAATCGGCAGGTTTCCCTTCCTTAAACTAGCAACATTTCCAGAAGAAAACAGAATTGTAAATGGCTCCAAGGCTTAACAACAAGGCCAGGTACCTGGTGGACGTTTCTAGAGACACAGCTGCCTTGGGAAAGCTGAGAAATTCTGGTCCCCAAATTTTCATTAGCTGACGGGCCAATTCCTGTTAAGTTTCTGTTTTTCAATCAGGGAAGCTATGAATGGGTCTGATCACTTTCTGGGGAAATTGTAATTGCGTGTGTGTCCGTGTGTATGTGTGTGTGTGTGTGTGTGTGGAAACAGGAGGCCTCCAAGTCCCGCTTCTGGGCTTGGTATTTGAGAGGGCCCCGCCTGCATTTTGAGAATAAATGTCCCATCACCAGTTTCCCAGTGGCTGCCGCAGCCCCCAGCCCAAGCCTCCTCACAAGCCCAGGAGCTCCCAGGACCTCCTTGGCATGCTAATGCCCAGAGCTGCTCCAATTTGCAATTCCTCCCTGGAAATGGCATTCGGATTCCTGCATCTGCAGTGGGAGGACGACGCCGAGAAATTTTTTTTTCCCTGAGCCTGGTCAGACAGGTAAAATAAACTCAGCTCTGGTGAGGGGGGACACACACCCCGCTCCCTGAGGCCGTTTCTGGTCTGAACAGAAAAGCAGGAGGGCGGGGAGTTAAAATACTTCCTGAGATCGCCATTTGCAGAGGATCTGGATCGGGGAGAGAGGGCAGGTCCCTGCTACAAGCTGCTGTCCTCAGTGATTCATTTCGAGTCCTTTGTGCACATTCAAAGAGATGCAGCCTCGACATCTTTACTTGGCACTTGGGGGGGGCTCCCCTTTTGCTCAAGATGACCCCTTTTCTTTGCATTTGAAAATAAATGTAAAGTTTACCTTGGGAACAAATGATTAATGAAGTGATTTCAATGTACCTCCGCTGTTTACCATAATAAAAGGATAATTTGATGTTTGGGGTCCTTAAGCCGTGGAATGGCAATTGATTTTTTTTTTGGAGGGGTCGTGGGGGGTAAGGCGATTAAAGGGTTAATATTCAAATCAGAAATTTGCAAGGCCTGCATAATGGGAGCGCCACCCTCATAACAATAGGAATTTTTAACAATATCCAGCCTTGTTAGCAAGAGAGTTACATGCATTGAGGGCAATCAGTGTGTCTTGTCAGTTTCTTTTTATCTACCATCTCCAACCGCCGAGGAGCCGAAATGAAGCACTTTGGAATTATCAATTTCAGCCACATTTGCATAACAAAGCCCCCGAGGAAGAGGCATGATAAATGTGAAGGACCCCTCTTGGAAAAGGAACTGTCAACCGCGCCCCGAAAGATTCTCCGACCGAGCGCGGTCTCCCGGACTGCAGTCAGCGAAAATAAAATGAAAGCATTAAAGAAAGTCATTCTCTCAGAGAGAAAAATCTCCCCCTCTGCACAGAGAGAACTGGATGAAATGACATTATGCATATGAAAATGTCCAGAAAGATGTTTGATTTATGTATGCATTAGATGCAAATTCCATTACGGTGCGCGCGCTGTTGTGTGATTTGGCGCTGAACACATCAGCGCCCTGATCAGATCTGATCTCATTAATTCCGACAAGGAGAGAGAGAGGGAATTGAGAAGAATTTATGGCCTGGACACTTGAAAGAAGTAAATTGTAATTCTGTTTAAAGCTGTAGCGAACCTTTTAAACACCTTTTATTATAGGAAAGAAGCACTCACTTTTATAACGCTGTAAGGACTTACTTAATCTTGTACGGAGGGCTTCTGGTCCTCATCTAGGGGCGAGAAATATCTATGACCTGGTTTAGAGGAAAGAAAAAGAAGAGGAAAACGCCTGTCTCTGACCAGAATTCAGGGGAAACATCACGAGAGGAGGCTCCAAGGAGAAAGGGGGCCTGGCTGACTAATTGTGTAAACGCCTGTTTGCTTTTGCTGTCTCTCCTACTTTTTCAGCAGCTTAGTATTTTCGAATAAAATGCCACACAATGAATGAGTGTTTTTATGGGACTTGGGGGGCAGGCTTACATTTGAAAATGTCTTTAATTGCAGTTACAAAGTGCTACGAAACACACGTGAGGAGAGATGTCTTGGGGGGAAAGTGTCGTTTGAGACCTGCAGTTACTAGAACTGCTTTGCAAACAGTCACTTTCGCACCAAAATTAATACCATCGTCGTCATCATCATCATCATCATCATCATCATCATCACAATAACTCCACTGCCAGGACAGGTTTAAAAGGAAATATATTTCCATCGGGGAAAACCCCAGATTGTTCATGTCTGCCAATCAGGATTCCTGTCTTTCTCTTGCCCCCAAACAAGACCTTAATAAGTCGTTTCCTCTCTTCGGGAGCGATCATCACCCCTCATGGGTGAGATGTCCTGTATTTACTGCAGAGCGAGTGGTGCGAAGCCCACAGTGTCTCAATGTGCTCCAGCATCCAGGAGTCGGGGTGCCTCCCCCGGCGTTCACGACCCCCTGGGGTGCGGCTCCCAGGCAGGAGTCGCCGGTCCCCGTGCCTCTGTCGTCCTCGGGAGCCGTGATTCACCGCCTTCCCCGGGCCGGGGGTGGGGGCCGAGGCTGATTTCGGAAACCTTAGTTACCGATCCCGAGTGATTTGAGATGGAAATGAAGACGTGGGGGCGGCGCCCTCCCCCAGGGCCGCCTCCGACTTCCCAGGGCAACCCCCCTCCAGTCGGAGGCGTGGTGGAGTTTAGCAAACGTTTATCCAAAGGGATGCAGCCTCCGTGCACGTGAACGCAGGTAAACAGCGGGGGGCGGGGGGCGTGCACCTGCTTAAAGGTCACGTTTTGTCAGAGGCTAATCCTCAGGCTTTTCCGCCTTGCCGAACCCAGAAAGTGTCTCCCCGAGCCGTGGACGTGGCTGCAGAAGGAGCGCGCACCCACGCACGCCGCGCTTCCGCGTTCCCCGCTCCCGGGCTGCGTTTGTAAGGACGTGGGCCGCGCCCGGCGTCTATTGGTTTGCCCACACTCCGGCGTGAACACCGGCAAATCAGGAAAATAATTGGGTTTTCCTTTGAGAAGTGGGGGGCGGGGGCACTCTTCTTCTTGTGATGTTTTAAAAATTCAAAATTTCCTCATTTATCTCCATGATAGCTCTAACCACACCGCTGAAAGGTGTATTTAGGCTGGCAGAGACTGTACTGAAGGATGTAGAATTGCAGGTCCTCTCACTTGGGGGACTTGAAAGAATTGTGCACATTTAGAATAGGATCGTCTGCACGGAAGGGGGAGAAAACCTTGCCTTGGCATTATGCGAGTGAGATTTTGTTTTCCAAGCCGTTCTAACGTGTCTGGGTATGTGTGAAGGCATGCATTGAGAACCAGATCCAGTTCGTTCACCTTCAATTAAATCATCCTTCAAATACACACGCAAGGAAATGTATATGTTATATTTCACAGATAATAAGGAGCGCAGCTTTCTCGTGTCTTCAGCCAGCCAGACCCACACCTCTCTCTCTCTCTCTCTCTCTCTCTCTCTAACAGGCGTGCACGCACGCGCGCGCGCGCACACACACACACACACACACACACACTGAATGGGTAACGCTTGGTGATTAAGGTCATGCTGTTTGTTGATTTCTGCCCTGGCTAATGTGATTGAACTGGAACAATACCTTTGAACTCCCTGGCTCTGATCTGCATACTAATTGAATCCACGTCCTTGACAATGACCTTTACCAACCATCCACCCATTCTCTGCCCTGCTCAAAAGTTGCTATCGAAATCCAGCAGCAACAATAAAAAGTCCCTCCGGAAAGCGCCTCTTTGAGCAGCGACTTGCTCCCTAGCTCCCCCTGCGAGAGGCTTAGGAAACGAGAAGCGTCTGTCCCTGAGTAGGCAGCAGGTTGGGCGGGCAACGCTCCCGCCGAAGGTTCCCTGAACAGCGAGGACAGAATCCGGTTTTCAGAGCTTACCCTGTGCCGGTCCCGTTTTACCCTAAAATAAAACTCTGTGGTGACGGCGTCCGCGCGAAGTGGACCGGCACCGTAGCGTCTTTGGGGCATCAGAAGCCTGCACACACATGTCGTTCTTTCAACCTCGGTGGCCAGGACTGGGTTCTGTCTCCAAAGTGTAGGCTTTTGTTCATGGTAGATTTTTGTGCATCGATGGCTTTGTTTCTGTTGGGTTTGTTTTTTTGTTTGTTTGTTTGTTTTTTTTTTTTTTTTTTTTGCTTTTTGGTATGTGGGTAGCTCCCTGACTGGGAATCGAACCCAGGCCACAGCGCTGACAGCGTCAATGCTGAAGCCTTAAGCCACTACACCATCAGGGAACTCCCTGGTTTGGTTTTTTTTGACATTGCATTAAATGCTTATTTTCTTGATCACTTATATTTGGGGGCAGACTCTTACATTTTTATTAATAGCTCAAGTCTCTTTCCTCACGTGTAGCTTAGTGACACACTTGCTTGTCCCTTGCCCCAGCCCCGCTGGTGGCTTTCTGGAATCCCTGCTCTGTTCTTAAGGAAGTCCAAAGGAAAGAAATTAGAAAACTGAAAGAAACATAATTTCCCCAGATGTATGCACGCTTACCCATGAACTTAAATGGGCACAACAAAAAGGGGAAGCATCCTACTCACGAGAACTGTCGAGGATCTCGCTGAGGTGGAGGGGAGCTCACATGGGCACACACGGACATACCTGCAGACACAAGACGGCCAAGGAGCCTTGGCAAGCGAGCTGTGCAGTCGCTAGTAGCTGGAAGACACCGGCATTCCCTTCACAAGCCAAGGCCGTACTCCCGCTGCGGCCGAGGAACCAACAAGACGCCTCTTGGGGCGAGAAAAACGTCCGGAAGGACTTGACTCAAAGCAATGGGAGTGTCGGTCCTAAAGCAAACCCTCAAACCAAAGAGAAACACAAAACCTTTTCTTGGAAATTAAGTCATCGATTGTTATCAGACCGGAGGGGTTCCCTAGAATTTGCCTGGGGGACAAACTGGAAGAGGCCACCGCACTGGGCTGTGAACACAACCCACGTCGTTGCTGGAATAAGCCACCAACTGCCACCGAGGATCCTTCCACCGTGCTCACTCGGGCTGCCTGTACCCGGGCCCATCCTGCTGACAGCAAAGAGCACGGATGCAAAACACGCCCCGCGTTCTGTTAGGGCCACCCCACAACCCGGCACCCGCACTCGTTTTCCTGTGACTTCGGGGCTGGGCACGGGTCCTCTGCAGATCAGGGTAGCCACAGGTCGTCTCACCTCCGGTCTCACCACTCTCGGCTGGTGCATTTTCCCATTTCAGGAAGCAGACACTTTTCTAAGAACACATTGTTCTCACAAAGAAAAGCAGAAGAAAAAAACTGTCTGTAATTTGTCATGAATTTCAATTACTGAAAAACTTTGGATTTTTTTTCTTTTTGCAAGGAAAAAAAAAGAAAAAGAACTGGCACTCCTCCAGGTTTTAAGAATGTGGTTAACGCAGAGAATGACAGAAACATAAAGATGTGTGTGGGGAGAGAAAGCGCCGAACCCTCGGGTCCTCAGGGGCCTGGCTGGGTGGTGAGCCCCCGATAAAGGCTCCTGGTGACATGGCTAGGAACGCCGCGTGGTGTTTATGCGGAGGGGATGTTCTGGCAGGTTCCACAGTGTTTCTCGGAGCTGACATGTCACAGAAGTGACTCGCAGCGTCCCGGAGTTGCACACATATCGGGAAGCTCTTCTGCGCTCACCAGCGCGCCGCGCGCGGCGGGTTTTGGCGAGGACGGGGAGCATCGCTTTGCGATTGGAACCCCTGAGCGTGTTTTTTAGTGTTTCTCCTTTCTGGTACACAGAATACTTACCAAACGGGAGCGGAACTTTTTTTTGAAATGTGCAACTGTGTGAAACTTGTCTGGTTTCAGATTTACACCAAAATTTGGAACCATCTTGTTTTCATCCAAACAAATTCAAGCTGAAGAACCTCTCAACTAAGCTGGGAGCATGTTGGTACCAAGAAAGCGACGTTCCTCATCCATGACCCTCCCCGCACGCCGAACCCAGGGACCCGTTGCTGCGGTCGTTTCCTGTTCTCCAGGGCTGATTCTCCACCAGCACAAAACCTTTTCCTTGCCCACGTGTGAGGGGGGAGATTAAAAAAACAACAGAAAAGAAAATGCTGGCATAAAATCTATTCTCTGCTTTTAAGAAACAGTTCTAGATTTTTGAGGAGCTTAGGACACAGCTGGGGCTGAATAAATGTTGACCAAAGAAGTAAACAAGTCGAACTAGAACCCTTTAAGTTGTAACACGAGCTAGTGGGTAATTAAAAGGCCAAACTGAATGGTCCAGAGGTCAGAGGTCAGAGCACATCAGAGTAGCCGCCCCCGTTAGGGCGACCCCGGACAGCTGGGAAGGAGCTCACACCCCCGATTACCCCCGCCCCTCCGCGCGGTCCTGAGGGACAGTGGGACGCACCGAGGACAAAGCCCCGTCCCCGTCCTGGTGTGTGAGGGGGAGATCGTGTGCATCAGGCCACAGACCGATCCCCGTCACAGAGAAAGCTCCGTCACAGAAGGGCTGGGGCATCCCGGGGAGCGTGTGGTGTGTCCCTCTCCCCTGGGCTGTGGGCAAGAGCGCTCTCATAGAATCGGTGGCATTTCAGTTAGGACAAAAAGAAGCCAGGGGAGAAGCCACGTGTCCCTTTAGGGGGAAAATGAAAAACCTAAGTAGAGGGAAGAACAAGTTCAAAGGCCTGGGGTGGGGGTGGGGGCTGAGCACACTTGGAAGACGTGGGGGGACGAGTTTGGAGCAGAATGATCACCTAATGGGGGTGGAGGGGAGGGATGAGGAGGGTCCTGCAGGGCCCGAAGGTCACGGCAAGGACGCAGAGCCACAGGAGCGCTCTGAGCCCCGTGCTCTGATCTGAAGGTACCGAGGACGCCCCTTCCCAAGGCCTATGAGAAGGTGCAGTGTCGATGTGCGGGTTCAGCAACTCACACACACGGCCCCCCAAACCCCACACGCGAAGGGGACCGGCACCATTCAGAGACTCGGGTTTTCTCAGTGACGAGAGGCAGGCAAGTAGGAGCACGGCCGCGGGGAGCCCGTGGCCAGGCGCTCTGATTTCTGGGCGCTCTTGCAGGCCACGCCTCCAAGTCTTTTCCCACCTGTGATCCTGCTTCTTGAAAATACGCAGGTGAAGTGGGGAAGGGGCCCATCACATGTCCTGTGTCGGGGTCGTCTAGACCTCTGCCCTCTGCACTCCCCCATGGGCGGGGCTCCTCTGGGGCCATGTTTGTGGAGTGGGAGGTGGTCAGTCTCCAAGAGGGCGGTGGGGGGGGCTGCTATTTGGGGGACCCCATCCAAAGAGATGAACCCAAAATGCAGGCTGGTCGCGGGTCCTGAGCTGTGCCACTCACCCTCTCATTACACTGGACTGGGCCTCAGTTTTCTGATCTGTAAAAGGGGGGGTGTCTAATGAAGATTCTGGCCACCCCCAGAGCTGGGGGTGCCCCGAGGAAACAACGAATGTGCAAGTGCTTTGCCCGATGCCAATAATTACATAAAATTATATTATTAGGTTCTTTGAAAACAGGTAGAATTGAGAAAAGAAAACCAAATAACGAGAAAACTAAACAAATGGCCTGGACAATCTATGCTAATTATGTAGAAATGTGTATATTTTTATAATGCAAAACTTGAACAATATATGTAAAAGAATAAAAATTACTTATCGTTTTCCCAGCCAGAGAAAACTGAAATTAACTTGTCACTTCATTTCCTCCCAGAATTGTTCTATGTTTAAACAAATACAAATATTTCTTTAAATATTTAGTAAATATCTCGGTCACGTTAAGGTACAAGCCTATATAATTTGACATGACTATTGTAAGTCACAGCCTGTAATGCAACATAGCCATAGTTATGCCATATTATAAACACGTGACATAATATAGTTGCAAATTATTTTATATGGTTGTAGAAATACACTTACATATACACATATAGATACAATGCAGATTTACATCATTAAGGAAATTATTACAAAATAGGTACCGATTTTAATTTTTAAAATAGTTAAATCACTCAGAGTGGTAAAAACCACCAGTACGTGAACAAAGACGTCCCCCCTCCACCAGTTGCCCTCCGAAAAGCAACAGCTCCTCCCACTGATGCATGGTGACACACGGGGCACCCTGTCCCGCACCTCCTTTTGTCACTTCAGATACATCTTGGAGATGGTGCCACATCAGCAGATATGTAGATGCGCTGCTTTCTTTTTAATGGCCACACAGGGCGGTGGCGTAAGGATATTTTATATGTTATTTATTCTGCAATCGAAGGTGCTGTCCAGTCGGTCACTGTCCCCCACAAAGCTTCAAAGAGCACATTGTTTTGTGACTGTGCCAGGGCGTCAGAAAGCTAACCTGCTGTGGTGGAACCGCCGTTACGGAGTGCGAAGTCAGGCAGTGAAGTTGGCGAACGCGTCCTAGGAGAAGTGCAACATCCCCCACGGCTGAGTCACTGCGGTCCCCTTCGAAGGGCCCCCCCTTGGGAAGCCGTGCACCGACGCCAGCGCCTCGTCCGCCCTTCAGAGCGGTGTGGGGACTCCTTTTCTGGAATGGCCGTCCGAGCTGTGTGGTCCCCAAACTCTGACAATTAAGTTCGCGAACTTGCCACCGTGCAGGGACCCCGGCAGCGCCTTACCGGGCTGCTTATGCCGTGGGGGCGCGGGCAGGTGAGTGGTGAAGCAGTCAGTCGCGTGTAATCCAAAGGAGCCAGGTGTCTAAGAGCCCGTGTAAACGCACCGGGGAAGTGGAAAGGGGGAAGGAATCGTGCCCCGCTGGGGGGACAAGTGTGAACCCCCAGGCCTCCACGGACGCCCTCATCAGAATTTCACCTGCCATGTCCTAGTTCCAGGTTTGTAAAGTGTTTCCACACCAGTGATATCAGTCAGTTACCTGAAGGGCGCAGGAAGGGGAAACCGAGGCACAGGCGTGCGGTGATATGAGTCATCCATTCGGCCCTCCTTCCCTTCACCTCCCCCCCCCCCGGGGAAGCAGTGCGCACGAGGACAAGGCTGGCGGATACACCGTGAGGGGCAACTCCGGAAAAGGGGCGCTCGGAAAGGCCACTCCAACACCAGCAGAGCAACAGGCAGGCATTTGTGCACCAAATCCAAACGGCTGCAGACCCCGCTGGCTCGTCCCCATCACAGTGACTGTCACGGCCCGAGTGGTGCCAGCCGGTCACAAAGGCCAGACACTCGGCCACCCCTGAGTTCCTCCCGGGGTCCCCTGTTGGCCTCAGCAAGTCACTCGGAGAAGAGGACGGTGTAACTAAACAACGCTGGCCGGGCAGGAGCCCGCGACACATAACGGGGACGTCACAGGCGCACGTCCTGACCCCCTGGTCGCCGGTCAGGGGGCTGCTGAAGACAGAAGAACGGATCCTCCCGGCCCCTCTGCACCGGGAGTTCGTGCAAAACACTACTGGTCATTGCGCTTCGGCCCTGCCGCGGCCACGCGTGGGAACGTCGGAAGGCTCGGCCCTCGAGGTACTTTCCAGGCCGAGATCCTGAACGTTCGGGTTATAGGGGTGACAGGAACTGAGGGCGAGGACTCGGGGTTCGCCGCTACGCGTGCCTGACTCAGAACTCTGCCAGGGAGACGGCTTCCCCACCTCGGGTCCTTGCGGGCAGGGCTCCCCGATGCTGTCCGATGCCCGGGGCCACGGCGTACCCCCTGGGCGGGGCATGTGCGTTTGTGTGCGCGTTCGTGTGTGCGCGTGTGTGTGCGCGCGTTTGTGTGCGCATGTGTGTGTGCGCGTGTGTGTGCGCGTTTGTATGCGCGTTTGCGTGTGCGCGGTGTGCACGTTTGTGTGCGTTTGCGTGCACGCAGTGTGCGCGTTTGTGTGCGTGTTTGCGTGCGCATTTGCGTGCGCGCGGTGTGCGCGTTTGTGTGCGTGTTTGCGTGCGCGCGGTGTGCGCGTTTGTGTGCGTTTGCGTGTGCACGGTGTGCACATTTGTGTGCGTGTTTGCATGTGCGTGGTGTGCGCATGTGTGCACGTGCATGTGTGCGTGCGCGGGCACGGAGCACCGACCCACAGGGAAAGGCTGGTTGTCCGCGCTGGCGGATTCAGCGAGAAGTTCCGGAGGCGGGTCGGCGGCTCCGAGCCGCGCACGGGGAGCCAGAACGTCACCATTGGGCCCATCTGGGGAAACAGAAGGTAAACAAGCCGACACATAGACGAACAGGACGGTTTTGGGTCACAATAAGCGATTGGGCGGAGCCACTGGGTGGTCACGGAGCAGTGGCAGCGACAAGAAGGACCCACGTACGGGGAGACCACGGCTGAGGGCTCCGGGCTGGGGTGTCAGGTTCACGAACTGCTGTGACCGACCTCACGGCCGCCTTCCCGGCCTTTTCAGTGCTTCCCTGCGGCTACTCTTGCGGGTGATTAGCTGGGTCTCCCCCGTGCTGTGCAGGATAACGGCGTCCCGTGGCCACACTTGGGCCGTTGGGCAGAGGGAGCCAAGGACGACTCCGGAGCGGACTCGGGGTGGCGATGAGACCCTGGAAACTCTGCTCTCACCCCTTCCCTTCGCGGAGCCCTGAGCCTGCTGTCAGGACCTTCGGAGACCTGTTACGTGACGTCCCTGCCGGACCTTGACAGACGTTCTGGGTTCACCCCGGGGTCTGCTCTCCCACTCGGCAGAAACTGAGCCGTCAGCAGGCAGAGAGGGGGCGAGAAAGGGAGACAGGAGCGAAGCAGTCGCAGGACACAAACGAAGGCGCCTTCGGACGGACAGGGGGGTCGGCTCCCCTGAGCTAGTCCCCATGTCCCTCAGGAGGTGACCAAGGCTCAGCCTCCCCGACGTCTCACTGGCTCACAGGCCTTGGATCGGACCCTGCCACACCCTGGAGACCCCCGAGAATACCTGGCACTTGAGCTGCGTCCCGGCGGAGGGGGGCACGCCCACCCCATCAGGAGCAGACGGGCCACAGTCGTCCCTGGGTGCTGTGCCTGCCCAGGCTCTGCCCGGGGTCCTCGGGGTAGACGAGGCCGTCCTGAGAAGACCGTGGTGGGGGACAAAGCTCTGAGCGTGTCTCGGGGGAGAACACTCTTGTTGACTGAGAAACACCCTGAAATTGTAGACAAACGTGTGTGTTCATAGACCTACGCGCATCCCGGGAGTTCTCCACAGATTCTCCAGGTTCCGTGACCTCCAAGGTATCAAGGACATCCATAGACATCGTTCCCTTTGCCGGTCGAACAGGTCCTACCTCCTCCTCTGGACGCCACTCCTTGTATTTCCAGACCAGGACCGAAGGGGTCTGGCCGTGACACCTTTCCCGACGACCCCTCCCTCACCCGGCACGTAGGTCTTTGGTGTCTACCCCTCTGTATCATAACTGGTTATTTCCAAGCCTGGAAATTTCCTCCTCAGAGGGCGACCCTTCAAGGACACCCACGGTGTCTCCTGCAGAATCCTCCCGGGTCCAGGACACGCTGCCTGACACGCGCAATGTGCTCAGCAAACGTCTCCAGGACGTAATGCATGCAGTCTTACTTCAGCAGAGACGCCGTGTGGGTGGGCCGCCCCGAGCCCACCCGGCTCCTCCAGAGACATCCGAGCTGAGGCCACAACGGGGTCCTGGCCCTGCGGACCCCGAACCGAGGCCACAACGGGGTCATGGACCTGCGGACCCCGAGCCGAGGCCACAACGGACTCCCAGAATTTGGAGAGCAGCCAAGGCCCTGTCCCTGGGGGAGGCCACTCCCCAGACCGTCACCGTGATGAACCCCAGATGCAAATCAGGGAAACGGCATGGCAGTCGTGCCCTTTAAAATTCAAACTGCCACATTCGATTATAAATTAGATTTAGATTATTGAGGGGGTGGAGTGAAGTGTCATCTGGGTGAACTGGAGTGGCATTCACCAACTCCCGTCCCAGCGAAATGCAGTTCCCCATCATCCTCGGTGGTGAAGCGGCCACGGCCAAGGCCCTTGGGCCGGTGCATCATCACTCGTAGGTATGTCTGTCACCATTGCCATGTCTTCGCTGTGCCAGGTTGCACTGTGGGCTGCAGTCTCCCACTTCTCCCTGCTTCCACGGCCTCCTCAATGGTGGGATGGACGTCTCAACCCTTCGACTTTGGTCTTGGCCACCAGATTTGCTTTGGTCCATAGCGTGTGGGCAGAAGTGACAGTGTATCAGTTCTGAGCCCGGGCCCCAGAGACCTCCCGTGTTTCTGCTTGTCCCGTTGCTGTGTCGCCACTACCCAGGGGAGCCCACGCGTGCCCGGGGCGGGGGAAGCAGGGCTGGCCCCACCAGCAGCCGCGTGAGCACTAAGTGCCTGTTACTGTAAGCCTTGCGTTGCCGTGGTCGCTATTATGTCAACAACTAACTGATAGCCGCTTCTTAATAACAAAGACATTTTTTATCGACCTGCAACACACTGCCGTAAACTTGAGCGTTGTAGAACGACACAAACGTCGGGTCGGGCGTCTGGTGCCAGCCAGCTGGGCTTTTTCTCGGTGTCACCAGGCTGGCGCTGTCATCTCGCCTTAGGCTTGGCGTCCTCTTCCCAGCCTGCAGGCTGTGTCCGTGGGGCTCCTGTGGGCTCCGTGCCACATGCCCTGTCCACAGCGCCCAGCACAAGATGGCAGCGGGCAGGCAGGGGAGCCGCCCCGCGTCTCAGCTCCCCTGCTCGGGTAAGGCCAGCACAGGGGAGCCGCCCCGTGTTCAAAGTCAACTGACGGGGAACCTCTGGGACATCTGAAAATGCCTTTGCTTTGCCGTGTGACCTAACGACGGGAGTGACATTGGTCATTGTCACAGATGCTGTCCTGTCCAGGAGGAGGGGGTTCGGTCCGGTGTACGCACCGGGGACAGCGATCCTGGAGACGTCTTAGCATTCTGCCCAGCACAGTCCCCGTTACGTGGAGTGACACAGCACCCCGTTTTCTCCTAGCCTAAAGCTGCCGTGTGAGAATTTTATGTCGGTGGCCGAGAGGTAGTTCCGTCTCCAAATGTAAATTTTTTTTAGATGTTTCTTCCTCCATCCTCTCCCATGGGAGTGTGACAAGAATCCAGCAGCAGGACTTTCTGGGCTGAAGGAGAGCTCAGCCTGCCCCTGCTCCCCACCCTGAGCACCGTACCCCAGACCACGAGAGTCTTAGCAAGAGTTTAGGGGGCAAAGTTACCAGGTAGAGAGAACAATGGAGCACCTCAGAAGCATTAGCAGTAAATGCGGCTCCGGGAGCTCTGGGAGCCTGCCCCCCACAAAGCTCCTGCACTGGGGGGTTCTGGACTTGGCCAGGACGAGCCCGATGGAGTGTCCACTGCCATCGGCCACCTGGGAAATGAACAAGTTATACAATGTAACTGGCTTTGCAGTCTGAGGGACAAAAGTTCAAGTCCCAGCTTTTCAACACTCAAGTTATAGCCATTTGCACCACACACACACACACACACACACACA